>JASCZW010010618.1:0-35780 GCA_034211315.2 Aedes japonicus | reverse complement strand
ACACTCAAAAAACAATGCATCTTTACATTCAAAGTGCAATCACCTATAGATCTGGGCAAAGTGCAACAAAGTTATTGCCCTGTATTGGTGCGGCAACTCTATTTTTTATTATATGTGGTCAAATAACTATTCATTGCCCACCGAGTAATTAACCGCACGTGCCAATAAATATATAGTCTTAACAGTGCAACAGCTGAATAGGTAATAATTATAGTGTACATGGATTGCATTAACTTGTCTTAGCAAAATTCAAATGAGATTTTTAATACGTTTTATGTGAAAAGGTGCATAGATTTTTTTTAATAAAAAGGTTAGTATTTTGTATCTTTTCATGTAATAAAATAAAATGTGTGAATGTAAGAGCTTTTATTTGTATGTAAAAAATACTCGGCCGGAAATTCGGTGTCCCTTTCAAATGATCAAGCAAACGTCCCGGCGTAGCCACCACAATATTCAACCGTTTCCCCAGCATTCTCCGTATGCCAACTGGAACCTCCCATCTACAGGCCATAGGTGTGATGTTGATGTGCGATCAGTTCCTCCGAAAATATGCATCGCCAGTTCCCGCGTAAGAGAAATGATAATCACCCCGGTTCCATTTCGTGGTTTGAACTGCAACTTATAAATCAACTCCACAGCTGGAATCAAAAACGCCAACGTTTTACCATATCCAATAACCAATCAAATCACGCCCCGCAAGCTTGAATGTCGGTCATTTTTGTGAATCCCATTTCTGCGATCGCCTTCAACGTATTGTCCGACACCTTACCACGAAGCGAATCGAATTCCTGATTGCCTAGCACCCAAGTAGCACACTGCGGTCATAATTAGTTATAGTAACTTGATTATGACTTAGCAAGTCATATTTTTGTTATCTCAACCGAATGTCAACAAGTGTGCTACTAGGGCAGTATTTCGTATGCACTGCTGCTTCCTACCGGAGACGCTTCTTGTTCTTCAGCATCACCATCTTCCCCCGGTTGACCATTTTCTTCATCATCGCTTTGCTTCGGCCACTTCACAACTATAAAAACAAATCGATCAAAAATCCAGAATATTCATGCTTTCATAAATAACTTACCGGCTTCGGCTTCCTGGATCTTACGTTTCTTTTCCTTCTTGTCGACCTTGGAGGATTCCGGTTCAACCTCAAAATTTTCCTCGAAATCCTCAACGGATGCTGTAATTTTGTGAAAATAAGTTCGAGGTAAACAAAACACATTTCTCCCGGCAATCGAATACGGATTTCGTCTCACCTTTCCCATTTTGTACAATCGCTTTTGATAGGCCTGTCACTTTGTTTTTCAACTCAGTTTTCTACTGATTGTTTTTCGCGCCCTGTTTTTTTAATTCAATTTATGTGCGAAGATAGATAGAATAGGGCAAAGTGAAAACAAACTTGAATGACTTTCTCGCTCCATTGAAAATTATGTGCGGACCATTTCAGTCTCATTGGAAACAAACCTGTGTATTAAGTGATGGGTGTTTATGTGCGGCAAATGAAAATCAAACTGGCTCACATGATTTCAATTCGAAGCAAAAATTGACCAGTTTAAGTGCAAATTTTAATAATAAAAATTATTGATTTATTTTCAGTGTAGACAAACTGATTCCTGCTATTCACGCTAAGTTAAGATAACCGAAAATACGGTTTTCATTTTACCGAAAATTAGGTTTTGGTAGCAAAACCTACACGCTAAGATCAGATTACCGAAAATACGGTTTCAATTTTACCGAAAATTAGGTTTTGGTAGCAAAACCTAAAGTATCGGTATAATTTACCAAAACAAAACGTTTGATTTTACTTAATGTTTCAGTAAAGTGGATTTACAGATTTTATCGTTATATTTTACCTAAATTTGGTTAAAAATGCTCTCATTGAGTTGCTAGCATTTTCGGTAAAAATTACCGTACAAAAATAAGTAAATATTAATGTTTTTCCCGGTTTTCCAGCAATACCGAAATTTCGGTAATCCATGTTTACCGATAATTACAGTATGTGCACTTTTGTACGATTTTCGGTATTTTATGTCGAATTTTTGGTTTTCTTGTCTTAGCGTGTAAGGTATCGGTATAATTTACCGAAACAAAACGTTTGATTTTACTTAATGTTTCAGTAAAGTGGATTTACAGATTTTATCGTTATATATTACCTAAATTTGGTTAAAAATTCTCTCATTGAGCTGCTAGCAGTTTCGGTAAAAAATACCGTACAAAAATAAGAAATTATTAATGTTTTTCCCGGTTTTCCAGCAATACCGAAATTTCGGTAATCCATGTTTACCGATAATTTCAGTATGTGCACTTTTGTGTGATTTTCGGTATATTTTTCCGAATTTTCCGTTTTCTTGTCTTAGCGTGAATTTACTGTACACGCTAAGACAAGAAAACGAAATTCGGTAAAATACCGAAAATCACACAAAGTGCACATACTAAATTATCGGTAAGCATGGATTACCGAAATTTCGGTATTGTTGAAACTCAGAAAAACATTAATAATTACTTATTTTGTACGGTATTTTTACCGAAACTGCTAGCAGCTCAATGAGAATTTCAACCAGTTTAGGTAAATATAACGATAAAATCTGTAAATCCACTTTACTGAAACATTAGTAAAATCAAACGTTTTGTTTCGGTAAATTATACCGATGCTTTAGGTTTTGCTACCAAAACCTAATTTTCGGTAAAATGAAAACCGTATTTTCGGTAATCTTAACTTAGCGTGTAGGTAACACGACAAAATTTGCTGCTTTTACTTACAGTACACGCTAAGATCAGATTACCGAAAATACGGTTTCAATTTTACCGAAAATTAGGTTTTGGTAGCAAAACCTAAAGCATCGGTATAATTTACCAAAACAAAACGTTTGATTTTACTTAGTTCTTCAGTAAAGTGGATTTACAGATTTTATCGTTATATTTTACCTAAATTTGGTTAAAAATGCTCTCATTCACATTCAGATTATTTTACAGAAATCTGTAAAGTTTTACCGAATTCTCAACAGCTGAACGTTCGGTAATCAGATTTTACGGATGTCGGTAAAATTCAACCGAAATCCGGTAAATTTTTTACAGATATCTGTAAAATTTTACCGAAATCCTTAAAATCTGATTACCGAACGTTCAGCTGTTGAGAATTCGGTAAAAATTTACAGATTTCTGTAAAAAAATCTAAGTGTGTTGAGTTGCTAGCATTTTCGGTAAAAATTACCGTACAAAAATAAGTAAATATTAATGTTTTTCCCGGTTTTCCTGTAATACCGAAATTTCGGTAATCCATGTTTACCGATAATTTCAGTATGTGCACTTTTGTACGATTTTCGGTATTTTATGCCGAATTTTTGGTTTTCTTGTCTTAGCGTGTATATTATGAAAACCTAACTCGAAACAAAAATAATTAGTATTCATGTTAGTGTACAAGCGTATTTTGTTCAGGTAGAAACATAATGTATTTAACTAGTGAAACTGTTTATACCAGTAAGAATACAATTGTTACGCCCATTTATACCTATTCATGCATTCCCTTTGGTGTTGACAGAAAATATAATTTACATGCATACCCCTACACATACCAATATTTCAAAAAAGTACCTAAAGTGCGTACCTAGCACGTATAAAAAGGATTACATTACAAAGTCATGACATCAGTTTAACAGTGTCTTTCATAAGTAGCGTAAAGTGTAAAACGACTTGAAATGGAACTCGAAACAAAGCATTGTTGTAAACCTTTTCGTGAAATCGGGAGACGGTGTTCGCCTAAACTTAGAAATTTAACTGACAAGTTAATTGAAAAACTTTTATCCATGCAGTGTACGGTCCATTTGGACACGTCATTAAGAATTTGTGATTCATGTCGGTTATATTCGTATCGTCGTAATCCTTTCGAAAGAGTGGAGCAACCAGAAAACGGTGGACATGACGAAGCACCAACCCAATCACGGAACGATTTGGAGGAAATACCATCGGCAGCTTCAATTACCAGGATTTATTCCAGGATACACAACATTGAGTTATTCAATAATGGAATTGCAGGAATAAATGTGTATCCGATATCCATTAGAGAATTTAAAAACGATAAATACCGTCGGCAAAAATTTGCCGAAATTGTAGCAGGTATTAGAAAATATCTATTCAGCTTACCACCACAAGATGAAGTCGAAGAGTTAGCTACATTGAAAACAAAGGTTGTGGAATATGATGAAATTATTTCCAAATTGAAAGAAAAATTCATAGAACCGGATTGTAAGAGAATAGATAAAATACGTATATTAACAGTTTTGCCTAGTTCGTGGACGATTCAGCAGATAACGAGCAAATTTGAAACAAACAAATACCTTGCATTACAAGCAAAAGAATTGGCAGCCGAAAATGGAGTATTGGCTACCCCCAACGACAGATCGGGAAGTCGTTTGAATCCGGATATAAAGAATCAAGTGATACAATTTTTTGACGAGGACGACATCAGCAGAGCCATGCCGGGACAAAGAGATTATGTCTCTGTAAACACTAATGGTTAGCGTCAACAAATTCAAAAACGGTTATTACTTTCATCTCTTAGAGAAACTTTCACTCGATTTAGAGAAGTCAGTGAACATATAATTGGATTCAGTACTTTTGCAGCATAACGACCAAAACATTGTAAATTGCTAAATGCTTCAGGTTCTCACAACGTTTGTGTTTGCGCAATTCACGAAAATATTGATTAAAAGCTTGACAGTTTAAAAAAATATTCATTCAACACTGATTGTAATCAACATTTTGAGAAGTTATTATGTAATTCATCATCAAGAACAAAATATTGTTACCTCCGTGAATGCGAAAATTGTCCCACGCTGTCAGAATTTGAGATAAGATTTTTAAAAGAACTTGAGAAACATAACATGTCTGAGATATCGTTCGAACAATGGATTACAATTGATAGATGTAATTTAGAAACGCTATTAAAACCTGTCGATGAATTTGTTGAATATTTTAGCGAGAAATTAGAAAAACTATTAACTCATGATTATATAAAAACAAAGCAATCAAATTTTTTGTTATTTATTATATGGAGTCGGGAATGCTAAAAAATCTAAGTTTTGTTGTAATATCAGAAGTTCTAAGACATGATACAATTGCGGTATAAGTATTTATTTCTAAATTACTAACGTATTTAAATCAACTAATGAATATAAAAAAGGCCATTTTTATGTCTGATGGGGCTGCTTCTCAATACAAAAATAGAAAAAAAATTACGAGCCTCTGCAAGTTTAAAGAGAAATACAACATTGATTCTGAGTGGCATTTTTTCGCAACTTCACATGGTAAGGGACCATGTGATGCAATTGGCGGCACATTAAAACGAATGGCAACAAGAGCAAGCTTGGCCAAACAACATGAACATCCAATAACAAGTGCGAAAACTTTGTATGATTGGGCTATTAAGAGAAATCAAGAAAATTTCACAAAAATATCATTTTGCTATGTTTCACAAGAAGAATATGAAGAGGGAGCTGCAGAATGGAGTGGTAGTTATCAGTAAACAAAAATGATTCCTGGTACACAGAAATATCACTCCTTCATTCCAGTTGCAGATAACAAAATCGCTGCGAAAATATTTTCAACTGACGAAATACTGAGTTTTCATAATATTTATAGGAATGTTAGAAAATAGTGTTCGTAAAAATGTCAATACAATTTTCTTTTAAAATAGTAGAAAAAATAAATATATCATGTATGAACAAAAAAAACTCAAAATTTTTATTTGGTAATTAAGATTCGTTAATTTTGTTATTTAAGAAGATGTTCAATCTTCTTGGTGTCAAAAGGATAGTTGTTGAAAATTTTATGTACAATTTTAAAAGAATACTTTTGAAGATGGACAATCATGACTAACTTTTGAAAAGGGATATTTTCATGGAAAAAGCCATTTTTTCGACATTAATTTCAAATTATCTCGAAAACGGATACATAAAGAATGTTGCTCACCAAAAGCACTTTTGTTTAAAATTACTAGGAAAATCGTTTTACATTATTCGAATATGGTTATTCATGCAAAAACAACAAATTGGAAAAAACTTGAATTTTTCTTACTTCTTAGAACTTTTTTATCTTAAATTGTTTTATCGTAAAACAACTTCTATTCTTTTTGCTATGACTCAAAGCTTCTTTGGAATTTTTTTTTATAAAAATCGTACCTTGGGCAGATTTGCTAATTGATTTTTAAGTTTAATTTTAGTTATTGTTTGAAGAATATTTTTTTTTTTACGGTGTACATATTTTTTTCATAAAGTCAAATTAATTAATTACAACTTCTTTCTAGACGCAATTTTATTACAACCAACGGTTTTCAAGTTATGATTTTTTGAAAAATACGCATGACAAAACACATACGCCCTTTAGAAAAAAATGTCTTGAGTCAAAAAATTCCCTTAACCCGCAGAAAATCCATCATCACCAATTCCGAAGACATGTGCAAAAATTCATCCAAATCGGAGAGGGTCGTGCAAGATTTTGATTTTTTCCCGCTGATTTCATCTGGAAACGCTCTACTCTGAGAAAAATTCTATCGTTATACCGACAATTAAATCATGGTCAAGGTGACTATTGCACATAATGGTTACAATAACCATGAAAATAGACGAATTCACCACGTTCATGGCATTCTTGACTATGATCATGGTAACGAGGACTATTCCAACATTATGGCAAATGTTGGATCAACTATTTTTAATGGTATTTTTGACCATGATCATAGTCGGTTCAAAATCACTATGCTGCAATAGTCATCCTAACCCCCAATAATGGTAAAATTGACCATCAAATTCCTCTGTGTATATGGAATAATGGTCGATTTTTTACCCATTTTGGAGAAACCCAGCTTCTTTGCAATGGGTGAATTAATACCCATTATGTGGCGTAACCTTCTTTTACCCATTAATAAGTAAATCGAGTTTACCTATTAAATGGGGAGAGGCACTTGTAGCGAAAATGGGTGTTTTTTCACCCATTAATGGGTTTTTGCAAACGACTGTGTACACGGTTGTTGGCGAAAACCCATTAATGGGTAAAAAATACCCATTTTTAAAATAGCATACCCGTCTGTCATAAAATGGGGGAATTCTCAATCATGCAATGGGTAAAAAAATACCCATTGGAGGAAACCTCATACAAAAAAAAAAACGGGTATATTTTTACACATTAATGGGTGAAAAAATAGTTCACAAACCAAGCGTATCGGGTGCATCTCTAGTGGAAAGCGCAGCTTGTTTAATTTTTTAATTTTATAAAACCTTACATAATATTTGAAACAATACACTTTAGGAATAATGCAAGTAGGACAAATGATAGTTTTTGTATATAAGAATTTAATGCTTCGAAATTATGCTTCCAGATCGTCGATTGTAAAAACTTGCGTTAACAACCGCTTTGTGTGCACGGAACATGGAGGAACTATTGATTTGATATTAGATTCTTTGTTTCCGTAGGCATTAATAAAGACTAGTAATATTATTTTATTTCTTATATTTTTTGTATTTTATCATTAAGAGCATCTCCAGGAGTGTTGTAGTTCTAGATTCATTTTATATGTCAGTTTAAAATTTTTCTATTGGGAAAATATATAACAAACATACCCTCTCTTCAGCAGCAGTTCCAAATGTTGTTTTAAACCTAAAGACTTGAATGTGTGTGTATAATTGATGATAAATATATTTTAATTTTTCACGAAATAGGAAAAGACATTGAAAATGACTGACGAATGGTACGAATTTATCACCAGAGATTTTTGAAGATACGACGGATTTGGATTTAACTTTTCAGCTGGTTTAGGGCAAGTATATGAAAATTTTCTGTTAAGGTGTAACTTAACTAATTCATCTAAACAGAGAGAACGAATCCTCCATGATGAATTTCTAGAATTTCTATTTCTAGAATCCTCCATAGCTATTGTCTAATTCGAGATTTTTTTTCCGTCGCATAGAAAACTGGGAAGAAGCCTAGAAGTGGCTAGGCTCATTATCAGGTCGTCGTTATGTTCCACGGAACTTTGAGTTGGGGCACCAGATGATAATCGACCACTATTTCTCACCGACATCTACACTCAGCGAAATCAGCTTTCGATGTCCATAAGATTGCATTATGATTATTTGCTATAAGAAATCAGGATGAATTTTATAAACTTATCTTATGACATATGATGATGTCGAAAAAATAGAAATATGGAGCAACCTGGATTCGAACCTTGAACATTAAGGTTATGGGTCCAGTGACTTGCCCACTAGTATATATCAACACTTGTAATAACGAAAGCTTAAAGGCGTTGTTGTTGTACGTCGAGTGAAACAAAATCCATTCATAAGTCAGCCTTATAAAATTCCATGGTATCGTTCATAAGTTCAACCTTATGAAATTCTTAAGACTATTTGGCGATCATTTGTTCGAACGAAGATTCCGGAACGAGTGACTGCACGTAAAGATTACTTCCGTTTAAAATGTAATGCTAATGGAAAACCGGGATTGAGCACTATGCAGAAATGCGCTACAGCAATACGCCAACTAACTCACGAAACTGCTTCAGATGCCTCTGATGATTATATTCAAATCGCGATTCCCCGAAGCGACCGAAACACAAGGAATTCTGCCACACAATTGTAGAAATATATGGAGAATATTACATGCGATCACCAAACAAGCCTGACAAGCTTCGTCTGGCACAGGAGGCTTCCCAGGAATGATAGAAAGCATGCGCTGGAAGTGGAAAAACTGCCCGGTAACTCTCAAAGGTAGGCATTGTGAAATATGTTATCCATTCGTGTAGTGGGGTATGTTTTATTCCGGATAAGGATCCTCTGAATAATAAGTAATGAACATGGTTTGCGACATATCAAAAATTAAGCTTTTACAAAACAAGTGCGATGAACGACATTTTGAAGATGTTTGATTTCCAGTGTACTCCAGAAACCTGGTTTTCCCGGGGAAGTGGCATAAAAGATTAGCTCGTAGAAGTGCCCAGAAATCCGTAGAACTTACAATAATTTCGCAGCATTTCTGAGAAGTGCAGAAAACTTCTTAGAAATTCATAATACTTCCAAGACTTCCGTACAACTTCTCTGAAAAATCTTGATTTCTGCAGACTTTTCGGAAGTTTTAAGGATTTCTCGTCTTCTTGGATATACTACAGACATCTCGAAAGTTATGCGAACTTCTTGAAAGTACTACCGACGTCTTGAAAGTTCGAAGGACTTATCGGAAATTCTACGAATTTTTCGGGAATTCTATGGACATCTCGAAAGTCCTGTGAATATCTCAAAAATTATACGGACTTCTCGGAAATTCTATACGTACATCTCGGATGTTTGAACTGGGGTTTTCGGAAGTTCTGAGGACTTCTCGGAATTTCCGTGGATTTTTCGGATGTCCTATGAATTTTCCGAAAGTTCTACAGACTTCTCGTAAGTTTTGCGAACTTCTCGAAAGTTCTACGGATTTGTCGGGAGCTCAACAGACTTCTCGGAGGTTCTGCAGACTTTAAAAAAATTTGAGTGCATTTCGGGAGTTCTATGGACTTTTCGGAAATTCTGTGAATATCTCGGGGACTCTACGGCCTTCTTGGAAGTTATATTGACATATCAAAAGTTCTGCGACATGTCGGATGATCAATGGACATCTCGAAAGTCCTTGAATATTCTACGGACATCTTGGAAGACATTTTAGTAGCTCTACGGGCATCTCGGAAGTGCTGTGGTATTTTCTGAAGTTTTACGGATTTGTCGGGAGCTCTACAGACATCTCGGAAGTTCTGCAGACTTCTCAACAATTCTGTGTGCATTTTCGGAGTTCTACGGACTATTCGAAAGTTCTGTGGCTCTTTACGGAATTCTACGGCCTTCTCGGAAGTTATATGAACATTTCAAAAGTTCTGCGGACATGTTCTAGGACATCTCGGATGATCAACGGACATCTTGGAAGTTCTCGTATATTCTACGAACATCTCGGAAGACTTCAGAAGTTTTAACTACAACTCGGGAGTTCTGTGGTCTTTCCGGCTGCTCTACGGACTTCTCGGAAATTCTACGAACTCTTGGAAGGTTGTGCGGACTTCTCGGAAGATCTACGAATTTCTCGTAAATTCTACGGATATCTCAAAAGTTCTACGGATTTCTCGAAAGCTCCACGGACTTTTCGGAAGTTCAAAGGACATCTAGTTCAGTGCACACTTAGATTGTTTAACAGAAATCTGGTAGATTGTTACATTTTGGCATATATTTTCAAATTCACCACAAGTTTGTGAAATTTCACCGAAATCCGGTAAATCGAATTACCGAACGTTCAGCTGTTGAGATTTTGGATAATCTTGAAAATGAGTGCTCTTCCTCTAGTGCCGTTCTATGCATAACTGCGTATAACGGCAATATATAGCAGGAAAATAATGAAAACTCGTCAAAATTAAACAAACAAACTACCCGAAGGACTTTGGCTACTGCAAGGTGCCTCCATTACAGGTGATTTTGATACGTTCATCTCGGCGTTCATAAATTTCGGACACTGCTTCAGCACCTCATAACACTCGAGGAATTTAAACTCCTCTTTGTGGTTCGCCTTGAACAGTTCCTGTGCCATATTATGTTTGTCTGTGGACGATGCACTGATGTTGTTCAGTCGTTGAACAGATTTTACGCACCCGGAAAATTTCATCACGACTGATTGCACCAAACCTTTGCCGGGGAGCTTCCTCCGTTCTTGAGATGCGTGAGAAACGTAGATGCATTCTGGTCGGTGCCTTTTATAGAATCTTGGGTAGCATATACCCAAGAAACGCTGATTTGTTGATCCTCCAGCCTGCTAAAAATTTTCCCACGCCGGATGTTTTCTTGCTTCGCCATTATCTGAATAGAAAAAACTAAGCTCAAATCTATTCTCCTATTGAAGTTACCATTTATATCTTACGTTCAGACTTGTTGCTGCAAATTAACGAAAAAGTAGGACGGATACAAGATTCAACCAGATGCACGACCGGACGTTGATTCAAAGTTTGACGTTTGGCTTGATTCCATACACGCTAAGACAAAAAAAACGGAAAATTTGGTAAAAAATACCGAAAACCGCACAATTTCGGTATTGTTGGAAAGAAGGGAAAAACGATAATAATTACTTATTTTTGTACAGTACCCATGTAACCACACAGTTAAAATTATTTCCTAATTTTCAATGAAAATACATGCACATAAAAAGAGCATTCAAATTAATGTTTTCTTCAATTAGTTTTCAAATTTACATGCCTGTAAATTCCAATGCATGTAAAATTAAAGCTCGATTGAATTTTACACATGAACCTTGGTACTGAACTAGCATATTTACATGTTCATTGACAATTTCATCATTCTTGCTTTATTGCTCCCTGAAAAAATGTTTTTGAAAAAATAGGCTAGGTGATGTTTCGAATGATACTTTTAGTAACGAAGTTGAGTGACAACATGAATGGTTAGGTGATTCTTCTCTAAAATCAATTTATTGTCACCAACATCTGTAATATAAACTAAAAAAATAATGAAGAAAACTTACTCTTCCACTGGAATATTTCGGAGATTTTCTGCTTCGTGATAACAGCACAAGCTACCTAGACGCCGACGTTTGAAGACTGAAACTTAGCTATCGGCCATATTGGATTTTTGTATCAAGTTTATATACATTTACATGAGCATGTAAATTTATGGGGATGTCTTTGAAAATTGAGTGTCTTTTGTGAAGATTTTACACCGCGATAAAAAAAAATACACAACGGGTGAAAATTAATAAAATAATTGTGTAAATTTGAGAGTTTATGATCTTACTATGTGCAAGCATTTAAACTGAAATTTAGAGCAAATCATAGTTTCAAGCGATGGATTTTTTAAATGCTTGCCATTTACACGGCATGTAAACTTGATGATTTTTTGCTATGCACAAGCATTATATTATTGCACTTATTCAACCCAAAATCAACGTCGGTAATGCGGGATCGCATCAATTCAACAGTTGTCAAGTATTGAAACGTTAGATGAGCTTAAGAATGTAGTGATGCATTACCAATGCAGTAATGCTACTTTAGCAATGTCTTATGGCATTACAAAAGATATAGCATTAGTTCGATCTTAGTGGGGCCCTTTTCAGCTTTAATCCAACTTCAATGATGCACTAGACGTAATACATATGCCCTATATATGCATGCTATTACAGCCTCGTGGTTACTTGGGTACTTTTTACCGAAATTGCTTGCATGCAGTTCAATGAGAGCATTTTTAACCAAATTTAGATGAAATATAACGATAAAATCTGTAAATCCACTTGCTGAAAAAATAAGTAAAATAAAACGTTTTGTTTCGGTAAATTATACCGATACCACAGCCATTCAAGCTTGAATCTCGACTTGTGTAAATTTCCGCAACCGTCAATTTGAAAGGAATCGCCAAATGTCAATAAGCATTTAGCAAAAAGCAAATCTGTCAGTTTTGTAGACGCTATGTGGCATATAATTGCACGTCAAAACATCGTGTCAATATCGGGTGGCATGTGGCGAACAACGGAGTGATATTTTGACATGCTAGCAGATGCCGCAACTTCACCACATCAGTGGGCACCTCGACCAAGTGAACTACGTAGCGTTAGTGAAGCAACAGTTGCTTACGCTAGCGCTTGCTAGCGATTCAAAAATTTACACAAAGTTATCGATTAATTTTGCTCTTGCTTAAACGTCTGTCTGTGCCGATACTTTAGGTTTTGCTACCAAAACCTAATTTTCGGTAAAATGAAAACCTTATTTTCGGTAATCTTATCTTAGCGTGTAGACACTACCACAATGACAAAAAATATATAACTTGGATGAAACGCGTTTCAAATTTGAACAAAAATAGAACAACGTAGTATTCCAGTTTTAAATTTTAACATGAAACTGTTCGAAATTATCCAACAAGAACGCCATGTTGAAGTTGCCTGTGTTATAAATCCAGTTCTATTTTGTAACGACCATACACTCCTGGAGATGCCCTAAGGGCATCTCCAGAAGTCTACACGGTTGTACGCGAAAACCCATTAATGGGTAAAAAATCACCCATTTTAATATAGCTCTCCTATCTGTCACAAAATGGGGGAATTTCTCAATCACACAATGGGTAAAAAAATACCCATTAGAGGAAACCTTATACAATTAAAAAATGGGTGAAAAAAAGTTCAAAGTTGGTGGAAACATGAACATGGAGGAATTAAAAAACGAGCTTAGAAAGAAGTTGATCGCAGATTCATACAGAAAGCTGGAGGGTAAGAATTTTTATTATTTGAATCCCTGATCTATTTTAAATATTATCTCTGCCCTGGTTTTCAGCACATCAAATTTGGGCATAACCTCAGTACAAGCCCGAAGAATGCTGTTCCGGAAAGAAAGCTGGCACATTTTTTCATGTAAACAGCCAAATAACGTGGATCTGAAAGCTCGATTGGAGGATTTATTGATGGATGATTCCATAAGTTAACCAAAAAAGGCATGAATAAAACAAATACAAGTACTATTTTGTGTTTTTCTATTGCATTTATTGATTAAGTACCATGAAAACCATGAATTTATAATCTCGTTTATAATATACCAAACTGCTGCATAATCTGCATGCAAAAATGAGTAATTTTTTACCCATTATGGGAAAACCTGGCTTCTTTGCAATGGGTGAATAAATACCCATTTTGTGACATACACTGCTTTTACCCATTAATGGATAAATCGAGTTTACCCATTAAATGGGGAGAGACACTTCTAGCGAAAATGGGTGTTTTTTCACCCATTAATGGGTTTTTGCAAACGACCGTGTATGGTCGTTACAAAATAGAACTGGATTTATAACAAAGGCAACTTCAGCAAGGCGTTTTAGTTGGATAATTTCGAACAGTTTCATGTTAAAATTTAAAACTGGAATACTACGTTGTTCTATTTTTGTTCAAATTTGAAACGCGTTTCATCCAAGTTATATTTTTTTTTTCATTGTGGTAGTGTCTATGGAATCAAGTCAAACGTCAAACTTTGAATCAACGCCCGGTCGTGCATCTGTTGGAATCTTGTATACGTTCTACTTTTTCGTTAATAATTTCAAGTTGCAGCAACAAGTCTGAACTTGCTGACCATCATGTCCCTATTTCTTTGTTATTACCATCATTTCCCTATTTCTTTGTTTCTAAAATGTTTTCAAGAATTTCTCCATATTGTGGAATATTTAAATTAGGTATAGAAATGATAATTATTTGGACGAATATAAAGGGGAATTTCAGAGAAGTTCTGAGAGGAATCCCAAAGGAATTATGAGGGAAAATTCCAGAGGAATACTGGAGAAATTCCAGCTGAATTTTGAGAGGAATTCCAGAGGAATTCTGATGAGAATTTAAGAAGAATTCTGAAGAGAATACTAGAGAAATTCTAGTAAGAATTCCTGAGAAATTCTGAGAAGAATTCGAGTGGACTTCTGGAGAATTCCGCAGGACTTCTGAAGACAATTTGAGTGGAATTTTGAGAAATTCAGTGTAATTCCAAGATTAATTCCACAGGAATTCTGATGAGAATTGCAAAAGAACACTGAGAAGAACTCCAGAGGAATTCTTAGAAAAACTGCGAATAAATTAAAGGGAGATTTCCAGAAAAAATCTTATGAAGAATTGCAACTGAAGTCTGAGGAGAATTCTAAAAAAATTCTAAGGTAATTCTGAGGAAAATTCCAGACAATTTCGGAGATTTCTAGAGAAATTCGAAGGGGATAGTAGTTCTGAGGGAAATTCCAAAGGGTTCTGACAGGAATTACAGCGAAAATTTGAGGAGAATTCCTAAGGAATTCTGAGAATATGCCCACAGAAGTTTTGAGAATCAATTATACACACACATTCAAGCCTTCAGGTTTAGAACATTATTTGGAACTGCTGCTGAAGAGAGGGTATGTATGTTATATATTTTCCCAAGAGAAAAAATTATAACTGACATATAAAATGAATCTAGAACTACAACACTCCTGGAGATGCTCTAAGTACCATGAATTTAAAATTTAGAAAACTGCTAAATAATCTACACTCAAAAATGGGTAATATTTTACCCATTTTGGAAAAACCTCGCTTTTTTGCAATGGGTGAATAAATAAATTTTGTGACAAAGACTGCTCTTAAGCTTGTAGTACACTGTTTGTCCATTAGCCAAATATTTGTCATAGGCAGATAGGCATCTGACAAACATCTATGATATCTGTCAGCTGTCTAGCTGCCTATGCCAAATATTTGGCTATTAGACAAACAGTGTACTACAAGCTTTACCCATTCATGGGTAAATCAAGTTTACCCCGAGGGGCGCACAAGAGCGTTTGAGTACGACGCAAAAGCTCTGAAAATAATTAAAATCACTCCAAATTACATCCAATTTTACTTTAAATACAAAAAGTACTCAATATAAGTTTAAAATAACTATTGAATACAGTTAAATTACCTTGACTACAGTTAAATACATTTTGATTACTTTATAGTAACAATGAGTACCCAGTGACTACTCTTAATACACCTTCTAATGATTTACTTTAAGTACATTAAAATACACAAACGGTACCCAAAATAATTTTTAAATACATTTAAATACATTCAGTACCAATAAGTATGGTTTGATTACATTTGAATACCTTCAGTACAACTAAGTTTATAATAACTACAGTTTAGTATTTTAAATACCATGAAGTACGGAGTGATTATCATTGAATATGCTTTGATTACAATTAAGTTATTTTAGTGTCAATAATTACATGTTTATTACAATACAATTATCGTCAGTACAATTGAGTACACATTGATTGCAAATGAGTACTTGAATACGTATAGGTACAGATTTATTAAACTTGTTGTTCACTAATATTATAATTACCAAGTATTTGTTATAGGCAGATGGACATCTGACAGCTATCTATCAGCTTATGACAAATATGTGTTCATTGTAAAAATTATGTACCACCAACTTAAAAACCATTACTGCTCATAAATACATAACAGTCCCATTAACATTGGGATTTAAGTAAAGTTGTGGATGTTAGTTTATGCTTTTGTTTTTAGCTGGATACATTATGATGATACTTGTGTTTGAATGAGTTCGTTGAGTATCGTAGAAGCTCATGCATTTTGCTCATGCATGTTCAGTAAAATCTTATTTATTTTCAACCGGCTTTAGTACATTAATTACAATAGTCGGATTGTATTTTCAATGGAAATAAGTCAATGAAATTTAATAAACGAATTACTTGTTTTATACATCTTAACAGTTCAATTGACTGATTACATTGATGATTAATTATGCTTGTTTAAACTTTTGTTTCACATAAAGCGGAAAACCAAAAACAAGTTTGAAGGGTCAAAGTAATTTTACATTACATTTATGCATACATAACATTCAAACGATATAGGTATCAGCAGACAAGATTGATAGATTACTATGAGTTATTTCAAGAGAAATCAATCAATTCCAGAAACTTGATTTTTTTTGCTCATCCACTTTTTACTCGTCCATTTTGTTTGAGTGCTTTCGTTACTTATTAAAATACTTTTGGGTACTTTAAGTACTTTAAATACTCTTTTTATTCTATCGAATACTTAAAGTACACGTTTAATGCGTCTGAGTATTTTCAATACCTCTTAATTGCAATTCAATACTTTGAATAAACTAGAAATACTTTTGAGTTCTGTGATTCCTCTTGAATTGCGTTTGAGTAATAGAAATACTCTCAAAGTACTTTTAAATGTTTGTTTAGTACCATGAAGTTCAAGAGTATATTGAATACAACGCACTCTACACAATCGTTTGCGTGCCCCTCGGTTTACCCATTAAATGGGGAGAGGCACTTCTAGCGAAAATTGGTGTTTTTTCACTCATTAATGGGTTTTTGCAAACGACCGTGTAGTATTCTCACATACACGCTCATTCGAGCTTACTCAGTGATGAGTAAAAAAATTTACTCAAATTATATATATATATATATTTATATACATATATATATATATATATATATATGGGTAACTTCTGGTAATATCCCTGAACTTCTAGAAAGCTCCCTAAACCTATGGAAAAATCTTGAAATATTTCCTAAACTTTTGAGAATGCTTCAAAAATCCATAGAAATTTCCTGAATTACTGGGAAGTTTTATGTTTTAATTTGGGGAAATTCTATGAAATTCTTAGAAGATCTCAGAACTTCTGAGAAATTTACTGATATATATATATATATATATATATATATATATATATATATATATATATATATATATATATATATATATATATATATATATCATATATATATATATATATATATATCTATATATATATATATATATATATATATATATATATATATATATATATATATATATATATATATATATACCTTCTATCTATATATATAAAAATGAAATGCTGTCCGTTCGTGACAGCATAACTCACGAACGACTCAATGGAATTACTTGATTTCTTTTTCATTTGATTCGTCTTGAATTCCAACAGGTTTTTAAAATAAAAAATGTACGAAATTTTTTCGGGAAAGTAAAAAAAATCATTTAAATTCAATTTTCACTTTGTATGGAAATATCATAATAGAAAACAACAACACCATCCATCGAGTTGGAAGGAGAAACCGTTGGAAAATTGTATAATGGCGTCTTAATTAACAAAAAAAGGACGAGAGAGGAGCGAATCTCTCATTGTTATTTAGGACTTTTTGAAAAATTATGCGAAAAACGATAATGCACTGGAGTCGTTTATTATGCGAGTTTTTGTTTACGTGGTGTTCAGAATTCACGCGAGGAGATACTGTTCACTTAGATTTTGGCATTAACGCGTTTTGTTGGATGTAGCCAACACACAAGATGTACTCGGTTGACCACTGCCAACATCAATCGATGAGGTGGACTATCAATCGGCGTGCCACTTCACCGACGCACGGATAGGGACTTGCTTTGGCCCATCGCCAACAACAAGTGAACGGACGGATGGTTTAGATGCGGAATGGGTTGTAGTTGTGCGTTCGAGTTCTGAAAAGAACTATAATATCAACTCTTGTCGAAACGCAGCAAACTTGCAACACCATGTTACGAACAGACAGCTCCAGCCTGGATATCCAAAGGGGCACTTTCTTCGTGTGATAAAAACACTACTTTTTCTTTACTATTATGTTTATTCGTTCACTGTTAAAAAAATACTGATTCAAATTCAGAGTTGTGCTCTACTTTTATAGGTGAAATGTTGCGTCAGCCGTTTCTGATTGGCTATCATTGCGCAACGCAATACAAACATAGTTTATGCTGATTGGTTAGTATGGGAGGGGAAGCCGATTACCCGCGGCAGCTCGGGGTTAGTGAAAAAAAAAGAAAAGAGGGGAAGGAGGGACGATGGGAAACTGTAACTACTGCTACTGATGCGACTGATGCGACGTTCGGTTGGCTGCGGTGACTAGGAGTAGCACGATATACGCAATTTATTCGCTGTTGCGAACATCATCCCCCACGCGATTCGGTAATCCATCATCGGGTGATTCATCGGTGACTCGAGGCTTGTTATCATCTATGGGTAAAATAGAAATTTTTGTTATTGGACGTCGATAAACGGTGTCTCCCACTTTAACATCAACAACTCTTACTAAGTTGTCTTCTCCAGGGTATGAGCGGACAATTCTTCCCAATTTCCACTGTTGTGGTGGCAAACTCTTATCTTCGAGTAAAACGACGGTACCAGGGCGGACATTAGGTTGAAGAATATGATTTTTACCTCTTGGTTGCAAACTTACAAGATAATCGTGGACCCACGATCGCCAAAAATGCTCTCTCATTTGCTGTAAATGTTGCCACCTAGACAATCGGTTCTTACTAAGGCCTTCATAGGAAGGTTCAGGGACAGCGGTTAATGGCCTTCCAATTAGAAAATGGGCTGGGGTAATAACTTCTCCTTCAGTTGGGTCATCGGAAAAAGAAAACAAAGGTCTCGAATTAAGAATTGCTTCAACTTGAGTAAGCAATGTGTAGAATTCTTCATAAGTCAACGGGGTTTCCTTCAGCATACGTTTGAGATGGTACTTTGTACTTTTTACCGCGGCTTCCCATAAGCCTCCAAACTCTGGAGCTTCTGGAGGAATAAAATGCCAAATAATTTCCTTGGTTTGGCAGAAGGATTCGATAGCGTGGATAATCGCGTGGTCATTAAACATAACAAAAAGATCGTGTAACTCTGTGCGTGCACCTCGAAAATTGCTACCATTATCAGAATGCAACTCTCGAACCAAACCTCTACGACTGATGAACCTTTGCAATGCAGCGATAAAGGCAGCAGAAGTCATGTCTGACACTAATTCTAAGTGAACAGATTTTGTTACCATACATACAAAAACTGCAATATAAGTTTTTACGAGAATAGATTTCCTCACACCATGTTTAACTATGAATGGACCGGCATAATCAACTCCAGAAACTTCAAACGGAGCGGAAGGCGTAACACGACTTATTGGCAAACTTCCCATGTATTGATTAACGCCCTTAGGTTTGACCCGATAGCATCGAACGCATCCTCTAGTAATTTTCCGTACTGCCGATCGGGAACCAAGCAACCAAAATCGTTGACGAAGGGCAGACAACAAACCGGACGGCCCTATGTGGAGGTGTTCTTCATGATATGCTCGAATCAAGAGATCAGTTAGAGGATGGTTCGGCAGAATATATTGGTGCTTAGTTGCCAAAGGAACACGGGAATTCTGAATACGGCCTCCTACACGTAGAACCCCTTCTTCCAAAAAGGGTCCCAACATTCCTATTCTTCGGCAAGGTTCTCCACGCTCAACTCTGTTTATTTCGTCGATGAGAACATCTTGTTGAATAATCTTCACCATAACATGAAGAGAGGACCGTAGTTCATTAATGGTAGGGAATAACGTCTTAACACGGTTCGCAGAAATCTTATGTTGACAGTTTTTGATAAAACGTTGTACGTACGCTAAAACGCGTTGCAATTTGCGGAATGAGCTATACTTCTTAAATAGTGAAAGATCGTCTGAATTCATAACCGGCATAATGATCACTGGAGAGGAATTCAAATCTGGAAGTTGATCTTCGGGTATATCTATAACGTTGGGTTGATTAAAAGAAGTTGATTTCAAAAATTCGGGACCTTCCCACCATAACGCATTTGATTTCAAAACCCCTGGTAATTGACCCCGGGAAACCACGTCAGCCGGGTTATCCTTGGAACACACATAGTTCCACTCATTATGGCCATTTTCGATAGTGATTTCTGAAACACGATTGCGGACGAATGGCTGCAACAGCGAAGGGGGCTTACGGAGCCATGCCAACACAATTTGGCTATCTGACCACAAGAACACAGACGAGAATTGAACTTGCATGGCTGGAATAGTTTTTGTGATCAATTTCGACAGCAGTAAAGCAGCACACAGCTCCTTTCGAGGGATTGTCAGTTCTTTAATAGGGGCTATTTTTGACTTGCTACGGAGAAGCTTTACTGAAATCACATCATTCGCTTGGACAGACCGAACATACAGACACGCTCCGTAGGCAATTCCGGAAGCGTCAGCAAATCCATGCAATTCAACATACTCAACGTGTGGAACCATGACATGCCTTGGGATACGAATGTGCCCTACCTGGGTCAACGACGAACGAAATTTCAACCATGAATCAAGAATTTCACCTTCAAGCGGCGTGTCCCAACCAATTTTCAGAGTCCACGTTTTCTGCATGAGATGCTTAGCAACTACAATCACGGGAGATACGAGACCTATTGGATCGAAAAGTTTAGCTATTTCCGAAAACATACTTCTTTTCGTAACCGGAGATAAGGGAATATTGGGACTGATTGAAAAAAGAAACTCATCATCGGCTGGACTCCACAGAAGACCAAGAGTTTTTATAACCTCATTAGGAGATATTTCATTAAGTTGAACAAGAGGTTCACGATCAGATTCTAGAACACCTTCCAAAATCCTTTGGTCATTGGCACACCATTTATGCACTGGAAATCCTCCTTTCTGCAGTAAATTGCAAATTTGTTCTCGGAGCTCGATGGCCTTCTCGAGAGTGTCCGTGCCCGACAAAATATCATCAACGTAACAGTCTTTACGAATAACATGTGCTGCTAAAGGGAACTCGTTACCTTCATCAATGCATAACTGTAACAAGGCTCTGGTTGCGAGAAATGGGGCAGAAGATGTACCGTAAGTCACAGTGAGTAACTCTAGTACCCGAAGAGCTTCCGAAGGCTTTGCTCGCCAAAAAATGCGAAGGAACGCAGTCTGTGAAGGATCAACAAAAACCTGTCTGAACATCTTGGCGATGTCAGCAGTGAACACAAAGGTGTGTTTTCGAAAACGTAAGATAATGGATTCAAGATCGCTTTGAATAACGGCACCGACCTGTAAAACATCATTGAGTGATGATTGAGAGGGAAGCTTTGCCGACGCATCAAACACTACTCTCAATTTGGTAGACGAACTTGACGGTCTAAGGATGGCATGATGTGGAACGTAATACTTAAGCATGTTGGGAGGATCGTTAGACTCATGAACTTGTTTACAATGCCCTAGGGTTTCATACTCCTGGATAAATTTCGAGTACTGCATGTGCAGCTCAGGATCGCGAAGAAGACGTCTTTCTAGAATATAAAAACGACGAAGAGCCGTAGACCGATTATCACTGAGTTCAGAAACATTTTCACGGAATGGTAGTCTAACAATATATCTACCGGAAGCATCACGGTAATGTGTACGGCGGAAAGTCTCTTCACACTCATCTTCTTCAACGGAACGTTGGGAAACATTGCTTATTTCTTCGATCTCCCAGAATTTTTTAATCATTTCGTTGAGCGATTCGATAGTGACGGTATTGATTTGCTGAGAGGACACGCATGCAAACGAATCACTAATTTCACCGGATACCACCCAACCCAATTCGGTTTCGCGTAATTCTGGAAGACCCTCTCCAAGTACAAGGTGGCCGGACTTCAATAGACTGAAAAAGTGATTAAGTCCAATTAAAAGGTCTACATCGGAAGGCATATAAAACTCGGGATCGGCCAATTGGAATCCAGAAGGAATGTTCCACTGACAGATATCAACTGGTTTGGTAGGGAGAGCATTCGTGATCTTTGAGGTTACCAAACATTTGAGATCCAGTTGAAAGTCACTGTACAAGGATTGGAGACTTACAGTTACTAAGCGATTAGATTTGGTGCGAGCATTGCTGACGCCAACGATATCAATTGAAACAGGGACTCCATCAAGGCCAAGCTTGTCGAACATTTTGTGAGAGATTAAATTCGTCTGAGCACCACAATCTAGAAAAGCACGGCATGGAATTGGCACATTATTTTTATCGATCAAATTCACCACAGCAGTCAGAAGCAAGACATTGGGAACGGCAACATTCATAGAACAGGCGGACGATACAGACACCGGAGCAGATTCTTCATTAAGGGATTGGGGTGTTACCACAGAGGAAACTCGTTCATTCTCACCTACATTCTGAGCGGTTTGTTTATCGGGATTAACTTTACTTTCACGGCTGTATCCTTCCTCATGCAAAAGTGAATGGTGACGCTTGTTACACTTACTGCAGTTTCTTTTTGACGAACAGTTACTGGATCTATGTCCACGCCGTAAACAGTTAAAACAAAGATGAAGTTCTCTTATCTTTGCCACTCGATCTGACACTGAGAGTTTATGAAAATCGGGGCATTGATAATTGTAATGACCTTTATTACAGAATTGACAAGACTCGTTGACACTGTCGGAAGTTGAAGCGTGAACCTTCAGGTTAATAGGTTTAGTGGATGGTTGAGATGCCTTGAAAGGATTGTTTTTTACGGTTGTAGGATTATCTGTTTCACATCGCTCAAGAACACGACACTGGTCCTTGAGAAAATCAAGGGTTTTTTCGAGATTGGGTAACTCTCCATGTTTAAGAGACCGTTCCCATTGCTTTCGTGTGGAAGGATCAAGACAGGAAGTCAAAATCTTGTTCAAAATTAAACCCGTTGTACCATCAATTGGTTGCTTCATAACTCTAAGACCCTCAACATGTCGTGTACACGTATCCACCAAAGCACGTAGTTCTTTATGAGACTCTTTGGACATTTTTCTCATAGATAAAAGGGCATCAATGTGTGTATCAATTATAATCCTAGGGTTCTCATATCGTTCACTTAATATTTCCCACGCATGGTTATAATTGTTATCCGCCAAAGTTTTGGCATCAAGAATACCGGAAGCAGCACCAACTAGTGCCTTCTCGAGATAATGTAGCTTAATAGCATCAGAATCTGAACATCGGCTGACAATGTCTTGGAATATCGATTTGAAACGAGGCCAATTCTCATAGCGCCCATCGAAAGAAGGGATCGGAGCTTTGAGCGGCTGTTGTTGAACTATCACTTGGGTGGCACTAGTTGGCGCGGAGGTATTTGCTGGGATAACTTGTGTGGTTGTATTTACACTTTCCATTAGAAACTCCAACCGAATCAAACAATCGGTGTGGAGCTTATCAAAATCGTTCAATTTTTCATCATGATCATCCGTTTTACCAGGAGGAATGGAACAAATAATCTCCTTATGTAAAACAGTATATTCATCGTAATAAGCTTGTAGCTTTTTGGCATACACTTTAAGAACTGGAAGACTCACCTGGGTAGCATCATCTTCAGCCTTCTCCAAGGCATTTGAGATCGCGGTGACCTTTCCTCTTACCTGGCCGCGTTGGTGGATGAGCGGCTTGATTTCCTCCATTGTAAGCTTCGTTGGTTTCGTTGGTGTACGATTCACTGGCATCGGGAAGGAAGAATAATGTTGCTACGGAAGAGCAACTCACGTAATCACACAGGATACCAATAAACCGAGGAAGCACTGTCACTTGAGGTCTTTTTTCGTTCTAACGAATCATGTTCTTAAGTCACTGTCACATTAGTATCGACGGTAGCGTTGAATGTTCACTGAATGTTTGTTCTTTATGCACTCACTACCGACGAACGAGAGGTACTTTTTCACTTGCGGACTGTATACTCTTCGAAAATCCGGCTCGAAGGACCACTTTGTTGGATGTAGCCAACACACAAGATGTACTCGGTTGACCACTGCCAACATCAATCGATGAGGTGGACTATCAATCGGCGTGCCACTTCACCGACGCACGGATAGGGACTTGCTTTGGCCCATCGCCAACAACAAGTGAACGGACGGATGGTTTAGATGCGGAATGGGTTGTAGTTGTGCGTTCGAGTTCTGAAAAGAACTATAATATCAACTCTTGTCGAAACGCAGCAAACTTGCAACACCATGTTACGAACAGACAGCTCCAGCCTGGATATCCAAAGGGGCACTTTCTTCGTGTGATAAAAACACTACTTTTTCTTTACTATTATGTTTATTCGTTCACTGTTAAAAAAATACTGATTCAAATTCAGAGTTGTGCTCTACTTTTATAGGTGAAATGTTGCGTCAGCCGTTTCTGATTGGCTATCATTGCGCAACGCAATACAAACATAGTTTATGCTGATTGGTTAGTATGGGAGGGGAAGCCGATTACCCGCGGCAGCTCGGGGTTAGTGAAAAAAAAAGAAAAGAGGGGAAGGAGGGACGATGGGAAACTGTAACTACTGCTACTGATGCGACTGATGCGACGTTCGGTTGGCTGCGGTGACTAGGAGTAGCACGATATACGCAATTTATTCGCTGTTGCGAACACGTTTAAATAATCACTTTTGTTGCTTTTTACGAGGTTTTCGTAAATTACGGGTTTGTACGTGAATTCTAGGAGCTACTCAGTTGTTTTTAAGGTTTTTTTTTTTCAGTGCACTCATTCCTGCGTAAAAAGCAACCTCACCCAAGTAACATTGCCAAAACCATCCAGCTTTACTAAGTTTTATTAAAGTTTTATGAAAGCCACCAGAAATCAATTCGGTTTTATTATGGCAGCAAGAGATGCCAATAGGTTTCAAATTTTAGTCAGGTTTATAAGAACCTAAACAGCTTTTTTACAACAATCTTAAAACCTTAACTTCTAAAATTTTATCCCTATCAAAGTTTTTATTTTGACTTTGTAAAATCATAAAATACTGTTTTGAAATACCGTTTTAGGACTCATTCATATTATCTTATTATGGTCAGTTGAAAAAGCATTTTAAAACCATTTTGCTTCCAGTAAATGCATTAAACGGCTAATTGGCAATTTGAAAAGCTTCCAAGCGACCAGATAGTTTTATAGTAACCATTGCTAAAACTGTGATTTCTTGCAATCGCCATATTGGAATGAATGAAATAATTGAAATGTGGAAAAAAAACACTAAATTTTAAATGTCATACAATTGAACTGTAGATCAAAGTCAAATTTCGGTATTCGTTCAGATAACCTTATTGAATTCCATCAATTTTCAGAAGTTTCTTGATTAATTTATCGAATATATTTCTTTAAATTTTGTTTTTGATGTTGTAAACTCGCATAATTTCCGAGGCGCATTAATTTTCAGCTCTCATCAAGCCAATATTCACCATACAATTAAATGCGCATATGATTTGGAGCATGATATGCTAAACATAAAAACTCAATTTGTTTTATATATTTTGCTTTCAAACATAATTTTCCGCAACACTTGAGCTTTTTCTTAGCCATTATTTACTGTCGAATGAATCAGAAGAGCAGAGAATCGAACAAAGCAGAACAACAAAAACCAACCACGATATCGCCGTGAATTTTGACAGCTGTGGCCATTCGGCATTATCTTTCATAATAACATCTTTCACTAGAACATTTTCAAAATCTTTATGGTCTTGGAAAGGTTTTATTAATTTGTTCTCACAACCGTCTAAAGAGTGGGCCACTTTGTACACATTTCGGCTTTAAAGATGCATAGAGGAGCTGTTGGTGGACAAAACAGTTTTGAATGTAGTTTCATCAACAAAGCCGGGAGGAGCGCTATACGGCTGGAATAGAACTGAAATTGTTACTTGGGCAGTGTAAACGTGTAGGTTCACGTATAAAGTGAAACGTTTGTATTGGTGATATCTCGCAGCGAGATGTAAATAGGAGTGAAGTTCGATGGAGAATGAGAGTATTAGTTTTTGTATTCTATGTTGATCTGACAGGTGTATAATAACATTTTTGTTTATATTAGTATCGTTCACTGTTTATATTAATATTGCATCAGGAAAGTGAAAACGAACATATTACTAGAAATTTAGAAGAAACTAATTATGTTGCAATTTCAATTTCAATTAGTATTATTGTGCAATGCCTCCTACTAGACGAAGTAGTATTGGTCGCTGCAGCCGCACGACTGATAGCGCAGCAAAATCTTGAATGAGACGTTCTGCATGCAACTCAAAATGACTTGGATCGTCAACGAATGGCACGGGCTCGACCGATGTTGGATCAAGAAGAGAGAGCAGGTCGAAATACAAGCGATAGAAAGAAGCGTAATCTGGAAGCATCAGAAAGATCTGGTGACAATCGTACCCAAAATAACATCACTAAACGACTACGACAGCAAACCTACATTCTGCAAAATCTTCAACGTGCATTTCAATATGATCCTTTGATTAATTTCAGTGCGGATATATCAATCGCCATTGAATCAATGAGTGAAGTTTGTTCTCATTGTTATGTATTGTAGCTCCCAAATGAAACACCAAATGAATTGTGTTGTACAAGTGGCAAAATTAAAGTAACGCCACTAAATCCACCACCAGAGCGTTTGCGCTCATTGGTGTCTGGATCAGAAAGTGATTCTAAACATATTCTGCAGAACATGTAACCTGTCTATCGGTTACATTGGTTTAATTTGAAAATTTTGTAAATAATTTAATTTTTGTATATATATATTTTTTTACTTTTCTATTTTAAATTTTCTATTTTTATATAAATTCTTATTTATGAAATAGTATAAACTGAACCAAAAAAGAAATATGTGAATTGAAATAATTGAATTATAATCGAATAATATATCCTATTTCCCATCCTTGGCATCCCTATTCTCCCATTTACTGTGTCAACCGTTACGCGCTATTCAGTGCGCTCCCACAGTCGACCCTCACTGTCGAGGAGATGGCTCCAATACCATTATACGGAATCAGCTGATATAAGCAGCTGTTATTGCCGGGGTCGGCGACTAGTAGGTAAATGTTTTCATTTACAGTTGGGTGCGCGTATTTTAGATCACTCGATATTTTTTTAATTTTTCGAGCAGGAAAAGTGAGTGCAGTGGAATCCGTGACCATTTTGTATCGTAGGCTGTAAAAAGTGAAGTGGCGTGTCGGACATTTAGCGGGCAACGGCCTGAGTGTCCAGCACTTGTTCAGCAATAAAGTGAGCCCAGCGAAGCAATATCAAAAAACCAGAACCCAGCGGAGAACCCGGAGCACCGTAGCCGCCATTCGAATCTACAGCGCATTGGACGAGAGCCAAATGTCAATACCGGTAATGTTCCCTACCCAACCTTCCTTTCCTACCCCTATTATAAATAAAAATTAAAAAGAAATTGAATTCTCCTACATAATAATTCGCCTTTTCTATTTTGAACTCATCCCTTTCTCCTTTTCTTTCTTTTACCCCACCTTGGTAACGGTTTGTATGGGAAGTTTTTCCACCCAATTCCTCTCGGAGCCAGTAAACGACCCTGAATACCAGGAAAAAGCCTGAAGAGGGAAAAACAGAAAATCCTCATTGAAAAGGCCGATCTGGCAAGTGAATACTAACAATTGGCGCCCAACGCAAAATAAAGAAAAGGATCCCATTTTTCTTTGAAAATTGGAATCCTTTTCAAGTAAGCTCCGGGTGGAATTGGAATCCTTTATTCCAATTCTTTTTACAGTGAAAGGTGAATGAGTTGTATTCGGAAAAGTATTGAAATCGATGAAAGTGCTATTTTCCTTTTGTGAACCGGTTCGGATGATGATAATGATTATTGTTTCTATAGTTTTTTAGATCTTTTCAAATTAGTGTTAGAAATTTAGCCTTTTTGTCTTGAGACAGTGCTTACAATAAATTAGAACAATTAGTAGAGTTTAAGTGAACAGTAAGTGACTTTTTTCTAATTGATTTACAGTGCTTCAGTGAGCTTATGCCATTACATTTTTGGTTTTTTTAATTTATATTTTTTCTTATTGAGTGCCTAATTTAATGGAATAGCATAGTTTGATGCTGTTTTTTTTTGTAATTTTTGAGCCTTTCCGTAACATTTTTAGGCAGTAATTTTAATTTAGGGTGTAATTTAGCTGCTTTTTTTGCAATTTTTATGTGGTAAGTAGCATTGTGGGGATATTTTAGTTAAAATTAGTGATTTTGGGTACATTTTTACATTTTCTTTGTTGAATTTATTTTACATTTTAGTTAGCATAGTTAGTCTTTGTAGGTTTAGGAATTTTTATTTTACTTTTGTGCATTTAAACTCAAGTGAAACATGGCGGAAGCACTTAGTGAACATAGCAGTGAACACACACACGCAGTTAAAAAAAATACTAGAATGGTACCACAGCTTAAGGGTGGACCATTTATCGACGGAAGAATTATATTTTGAGCTGAAGATTCGGTCAATTGTAATTGGGGACGATCGCAGCTACTCAAGAAGACGAAGGAGTCTTCGTGATCATTTAAAAAGCGAAAAAGAAGAGCATAAGTTTGTTGAGGTGGAACTTGAGATTAATTGGGAGGACACGATCGAGTATTGCAGACGCAATTATGAGGAAATATTTGACGGTCTGAGGCAGAATGACAAAAATCTGAGGGTGAGAGGACAATCTAAATTGTTGCATTTCGGCCACCGCATGGTTCTTTTGTTGAAGCAAGCGGATGATGAGGCAAAAAAGTTTTTGAACGCAATGCTTGATGATGTAGTGAAATTGTTGATAAAGTATTACTATATGGAACCTGGGGTATCGGGAATGGTGAATCGTGGGGATCCAGAGGATCACGCTTTGATTGATTTATTCCAGACTGAGGGGGTTCTCGCACCTTTATCGCTACCCAAACCGGGGAAATATTCAGGGGTAGGTGAAGCGGGTATTGAGCTCCCAGCAAACGTGCCTATGAGCCCTCTACTAGAATCTTTGTTGACGCGAATCAGTGATCTTACCCTGGAGCTAATAAATCGAGACAAGAAACGTGAAGAGGAGTCTCAAAACATAAGGTCAGAGGTTCCAGGTGGGAACCAACAGCTTACAGACATTCCGCAACCTACAGTGCTTACTTCGTGTTCAGGTTCATTGGGTGTGCCCTACTCAGGGCATTCTCGATTTTCTCAGAGCCATACGCGCTCTACAGCGACCAGTGTTTCAGGGTTAACCTCTAGCGTCAGCTTCTCACTTCCTCAAAGTTACCCAACCGCATCACCTCCTATGTCTTCATCGTGGCATAGCCACCTGCAGAATAGTTCAGTTTTTCAGCCAGCCGGTTGTACTCAGACTACCAACTCGTTAGTAGGATATCCAACTATGAGTAGCGTTCCAACTTCAAGCCGGTGGCAGGGAACTTCAGCCATGAACATTGCTCCTATTTCCAATCCGTGTCTAGGAAATCCGGCATCGTGTTTCTCACATAATTCGCATCCATGGCCAGGAAATCCGACATCGGGTTTCTCTCAACCTCCTAATCCATTTCTAGAAATGCAGGCTACGGGTTTCCAACAGACATTCAACCCGGTTTCAACTTCATATCCCCATGCGAATCCTGCATTCACACCATTCAATCCAATTTTACCGAGTAATCAGGGGCGTCATACCTTACCCGTGGCCAAGTGGACAATAGCGAAGTACGACGGGGAAGATCAGGGTTTGAAGCTGAACCAGTTTCTCGGTATGGTTCACGCGATGTCTGTGGCTGAGCATGTTTCGGAAGTGGAACTCTTTGATTCGGCGATTCACCTTTTTAAAGGACCGGCACTTCAATGGTATATGACCATGCGTGCATCGGGCCGTTTGATAAACTGGCAGCATTTGATACTAGAGCTTAGGAGGACATTTATGCACCCTGATCTAGATACCCTAATGAAAATGAAGGTATATCAGCGCCATCAGTTACGCAATGAAACGTTTCTCCAATATTATCATTCAATGGAGGAGCTTTCCGGAACTATGAGTGTTCCACTGCCAGAATTTGAAAAAGTTCAAATTCTGCTGCAGAATATGAGGATTGATTACAAGCGGCAACTGAATTTCCTCACGATAGCTGACCTTCCGGCGCTTGTATCCGCGGGTCAAAAGGTCGATGCCATAAACTTCTCAGTGTATAACAAGGTTTTTGGACCCGATAAGTCGGTAAACACTGTTGAAAAATATGAGCAGAGCAAGGAATCGCCGAGGGAGCAGTCGTTTGTGCCCCGAAATAATTTCAATGCACAATTGCATACAAACCAAAACATTAGCCGCCCCGGAACTACTTCTCTGGGACAAGCGCGTCCACTAACCACATTGGAGGAAATGATCGATGCTCATGAGCCTCCTTCGAGCCGACACTGTTTTAACTGCGGTAAGTTCGGTCATCGAATGGATCGATGCAGGCTTCCAAAAGGGGTTCTGTGCGAGAATTGTGGGTTCCGAGGCTATCCATCGAACAACTGTCCGTTTTGTACAAAAAACGCCTTAACAGCGAGCCAAAATCGCCGCCCGCTAAACCCCAACTTTTAAGCGTGAACCCTTTTCCATATTTTGAACCGGTTTCAGAGAATCTCTATCCGGAGACACCGGCGTCGTACATAATAAATTACCAACTTCCAAACGATAACCGACCCTACACTTCAGTGAAGGTGTACGGGGTAAGCTTCCAAGCTCTTCTAGACAGCGGAAGCAATTTAACTTTAATTAATGATTCCACTTATAATTCCGTCAAACCGAAACGAATCTTTCCACTTCGAGACCCAATGAATTTGCGTACGGCGAGCGGAGAAGTTCTTAATGTCAGGGGCCAGGTTTATCTACCCTTTTGTGGAATGGCGTAGAGAAGGTTGTCCCAACTTTGGTAGTTCCAAACTTAGCCATCAACTGTATTTGTGGAATGGACTTTTGGAAGACTTTCCATATCCAGCCCACTATTACAAGTTGTGCCATTGTTGACACTACCGAGGAAGACGATAGTTCTGGGCCGTCTTCATCATCCACTGTCCTAACTGCTTCCGAACAGCAAACTATAGACCATATAAAGACCCTTTTCATTCCCGCGCTCCCCGGGAAACTGTCTACCACTCCGCTGGCAGAGCACAAAATTGAGCTTGCCGAAGAATGGCGGAAAAAGCCTCCGGTTAGGCAGTTTCCCTATGTAATGTCTCCTAAGACACAAGGTTTGGTGTCTATAGAGTTGCAAAGGCTGCTTGACGGTGGCATTATTGAACCGAGCACCTCGGACTGGTCACTAAATTGCGTGCCAGTCATCAAGCCTAATAAGGTTCGGCTTTGTTTAGATGCGCGCAAGGTTAACGAACGCACTGTTCGTGATGCTTACCCCTTGCCTCACCCTTGCCGAATCTTAGGCCAACTTCCAAAGGCGAAATATCTATCGACCATAGATCTTTCAGAGGCATTTCTTCAAGTTCCTCTGGAAAAGTCGTCCCGTAAATATACGGCCTTTAGCGTGCAAGGAAAGGGGTTGTTCCAATTCACCAGGATGCCATTCGGTCTCGTAAATAGCCCGGCTACCCTTGCAAGGTTAATGGACCAAGTTCTTAGTCATGGTGAATTGGAACCTTATGTCTTCGTCTACCTCGACGATATAGTCGTGGTAACGGAGACATTTGAGCATCATGTACAATTACTTCGGGAAATTGCGCGTAGACTAAACAGAGCCAACCTTATGATAAATCTCGAGAAGTCACTGTTTGGAATGCCGGAAATTTCCTTCCTGGGATATCTCCTAAACTCTCAAGGCCTCCGTGGGAATCCCGACAAAATTCGACCAATTGTGGAATACGAAAAGCCGACCACGATCACCAAGCTTAGGAGATTTCTCGGGATGGCAAATTATTACCGACGCTTCATTCCAAACTTCAGCAAGATTTGTGGGCCAATGTCGGATCTCCTGAAAACCAAAACAAAGATCATCGGCTGGAATGAAGCAGCAGAGAAAGCCTTTTGTCTTATAAAGGAGCAGCTCATCACAGCACCGATTCTGGGAAGTCCCGACTTCTCCCGAGCCTTTATTATCCAGACGGACGCAAGCGATGTAGCTGTTGCGGGAGTACTCACTCAGCAGCAAGAGGATGGTGAGAGAGTTATATCCTATTTTTCCCGCAAGCTCACCACTCCACAAAAGAACTACCACGCTGCTGAGAAAGAGGCTCTCGCCGCTCTGCTCTCCATTGAAGCATTTCGGGGGTATATCGAAGGCTACCATTTCACCTTAGTGACGGATTCGTCGGCGTTGACCCACATCCTCAAGACGAAGTGGAAAGTTGGTTCCCGTTGTAGTCGATGGAGCTTGGACTTTCAGCAATTCGACATGACAGTAGTACACCGAAAGGGTAAAGAAAATGTTGTCCCGGATGCCCTGTCACGGAGTATTGCTGCTGTCCAAGATTCACCTACTTCAACGTGGTATAATTCCCTCAAGGAAAAGGTCATCAATCGTCCCGATGATTTCATCGACTTTAAGGTCGAGAACGGTAGATTGCTTAAGTTTGTTGCCACAAAAAATATACCGTTCGATTCCCGTTTCGAATGGAAACAAGTCCTTTCCACCGATGAAGTCCCCGAAGTGTTGAAACAGGCCCATGATAATCAATTTCATACTGGTTTTAGTAAAACTCTTGCCCGTATACAGCAACGCTATTATTGGCCTAAGATGGCTAAACAAATTAGGACCTATATTCAAGAATGCACTACCTGCAAAGAGGTCAAACCGTCATTTGTACAGACGACCCCCGAAATGGGAAAAATGCGTTGTGCGTCCCGACCGTGGCAGATTATTTCGATGGACTTTGTGGGTCCTCTGCCACGTAGTCGGAAAGGAAATCAGCACATCCTAGTGATTTGCGATTACTTTTCAAAATGGGTGATGATTCACCCGGTGAAGAAGCTGGACAGTTCAACCTTGTGTGTGATTTTGAAGAATCAGTGGTTTTTTAGAAATTTGTCCCTGAAACCATTATCACAGACAATGGCAGCTCTTTCGTTTCGAGAAACTTCAAAGAACTTCTAGATCTCTTCAAAATCACGCACTGGTTGAACTCCCGGTATCATTCACAATCGAACCCTGTAGAGCGAGTGAACCGAACAATAAATGCGGCTATCCGCACTTTCGTACAAACCGACCAGCGACTGTGGGACACGAAGATACCCGAAATTGAGATGATGCTAAACACAAGTGTGCACTCCTCCACAGGGTTTACGCCGTACTTCATCACCCACGGGCAAGAGTTAGCAGAACAGGGATCCGACCATCGCCTCGCACGCCATGGTGAAGAACTCTCTGAGGAGGAGAAGGAGGTGAGGCGAAAACAAATGTTCGCCAAGATCCATGAGATTGTCCGGAAGAATCTTGAGAAGTCCCACGATACGTCCCGAACCCAGTATAATTTGCGAAGCCGCACTTTCGCTAAGTCCTTCGTGGTAGGACAATTGATCTACCGAAGGAATATGAAGCAGTCTTCGGCTGCTGAAAATTACAACGCCAAGCTAGGGCCGCAGTACTTACCCTGCAAAATAAAGGCAAAAATTGGCTCTTCTTCCTATGAGGTAGAAGACCTCACGGGTAAAAATTTAGGGATATGGCCAGCCGTTCACCTTAAGCCCGGGTGATAGCGAAAGCTCAGTATAGCCTGCCTTACATAAATTGTTCAAATTGGAGTATCTATATAACCTGAAACAAAGCAACAAATTACAGTTAATTGAACTGAATACTTACCTGCGTATTTACATGCCATCATTCATGCCTTTTAGTAGATCGTCGTCAGAGCGAAGCTTTGTTGTTGTTCCCATCTCTGCCTTGAACAATGCCTGCTTCTTTTTATGTTCTTACCCCTTGTTTACAATTTCTGGTAGATCTGCCAGATTCAAACAAAGGGGAATGTTTATCTATTTCGTAACGCCTCCCTAGGTGGCGAATTCAACGATAAGTTTAATCATTAGCTCAACGGGTCTGTTGCGTTAGCGCCAGACACTCGAATTATTTAGAATTAGGGATCCCCAATATTTTATTCTAGAATTAGTGTGTGTTAAATTGTTCGTGGTAAAATGTTTTCTGAGCCCGACAACTGCATGAATGAAATGATTGAATTAACGGATATGTATGAAAGGTGGGTGTATGAATGAGTAAGAATGAATGTGTATGAATAAGTGTGTAATTTTTTTTCCCGAATCAATATTCGGCGAAATATAAGTCAAAAGTAGAGAGTCAATAAAATGTTCTTTTTCTCTTCCAATTATAGTCTAGTTTTTGAAAAAGTAGTTGTTTTAAGTTAGTTGTAAAATAAATATCTAAATTTCTAAGGCTAATAGCGAGAGGGCGGATAAAAAAAGGCTTTATTCTGACGAACCATGATTCCAAAAAGGCAGTATTTTTGTAGAAGGCATACTAACCGATACAACTCATACATTTTCATCTTATCTCAACCTTATAATCCCAAGCATAAGGTAAGATTCGTGAGTTGGCAGCCAGACTCTATGGTTGAGTGTTACGTGATTTGGCGGAAAAGATCTCACAGAGCACAATCATTCCGCTAAATCAAGTTAACCCTCAACAAAAAGAGAGCTGTCACCGTAAGAACTCCTAACCCAGTCCAATTATAATGGCAGCCAGACTCTATGGTTGAAAGTTTCGTGATTTGGCGGAACAGATCTCGCAGAGAAAAATCATTCCGCTAAATCAAATTAACCTTCACCGAAAAGAGAGCTGTCATCATAAAAACTCCTATCCTTATTTCCTTCATCGGTGGCCAGACTCTATTATTGGGGGGTTATGTGATTTTGCGGAAAAGAGCTCCTCTCCCATGGAAAAATCATTCCGCCAAATCTAGCTAACCATCAATAAAAAGAGAGCCACCAACAATTCCCATTCCTAACCTAATCCTTCTATTTTGATAGCCAGACTCTATCATTGAGAGTTATGTGATCTTGTGGAAAAGAGCTCCTATTATGGAAAAATCATTCCACAACATTAACCTAACCCTCAATGAAAAGAGAGCTTTCAAAATAGCACCAAATTCATTTACCTTGACTTCACCCCTACCAAGTGAAAAAAAAAATAAACCTTTTTTTATTTTTTTTTCTCCCAAGTGTGGGCTAAATGTAACCTGTCTATCGGTTACATTGGTTTAATTTGAAAATTTTGTAAATAATTTAATTTTTGTATATATATATTTTTTACTTTTCTATTTTAAATTTTCTATTTTTATATAAATTCTTATTTATGAAATAGTATAAACTGAACCAAAAAGAAATATGTGAATTGAAATAATTGAATTATAATCGAATAATATATCCTATTTCCCATCCTTGGCATCCCTATTCTCCCATTTACTGTGTCAACCGTTACGCGCTATTCAGTGCGCTCCACAGTCGACCCTCACTGTCGAGGAGATGGCTCCAATACCATTATACGGAATCAGCTGATATAAGCAGCTGTTATTGCCGGGGTCGGCGACTAGTAGGTAAATGTTTTCATTTACAGTTGGGTGCGCGTATTTTAGATCACTCGATATTTTGTTTTAATTTTTCGAGCAGGAAAAGTGAGTGCAGTGGAATCCGTGACCATTTTGTATCGTAGGCTGTAAAAAGTGAAGTGGCGTGTCGGACATTTAGCGG
>JASCZW010010617.1:0-35806 GCA_034211315.2 Aedes japonicus | reverse complement strand
CCTTAGCATTAGGCCACACGAAAATGTTTCCTGTTGAACGAGGAATAACGTTTACGGAAAAATCGTACAAGATTCACCAATGTTGCCAGCCATACAGGGTGCGGCAGAAAATAATTCGAAAATTTGTTCTTCTTCTTTCAAATCCCATTTTCAACTAATTCAAGCAATAATATCAACGTTTTCGAGTGCAGTTATCTTTATAATGTCCTTTTAGACAAATTTTTTGATGTATCCTCCATTTTTATTAATATCATCCTCAAACCGACGCCGGAAGCCAGAGCATGCCTTTCGGACGTAGCCCTCGGACAGTGGCTGTCATGTGCGTGTTATGGTCGAATAATCCAACGGATTAAGATCTGGACTGCTAGGGGGCCACAAATCCTTCGGCCAAAACTTCATGTTATCGTTAAACCATTGTTGGTTCGATTGGACGTGTGACACGGCGCTCCATCCTGCTGTAGGACAACGTTTTGGTCCTCGGAGAAGTTGGACCTTCAATCATCCAGCATCAATGAAAACACGCGGCATTTTCAAAACGTTGGACGCCATTAAGCCAAACATCATGACACCAGCCGGATGTTTGGTTCTAGTGTTTGCCCATTTCGTATGTCGCTGAATGGTTCACGTGCTTTTTGTCCCTGAATGATAATAGATAATTATTCACTCATGTGAGACTTGTCTATTCCCATAAGCTGCGAATCATCGCATAAAAGGGGACAAGAAGAGTTTTTCGCTAGTCTTCAGTGACAAATACGTGGTCAAAGTAAATTCTGCTGCTGAACGTTCTCGATGAGAATCATTCGTGTTCTTCTGTATTCCGTTTTCGTTATGTATCGGATCAGTTTGGCTTCATGAAGCTGTTGTGTCAATACTGTTGCGTATACTGATTGGTTCATATTCAGCTGATGTAAATAAACGTGAGCACATTGGTTCAGCGGCTACTGCTTTCGGTGAATGGAAGAGAAAAAATGGTTCAACCGAAATCTGAAAGTGTTTGCAAATTTAAATTTCTATAGCTGGTTAGCTTCTCTGTACTGTTCGGAATTATATTCAGAAATATGCTCGATGCATGTAATGATTCCGGCAATTTAATTCTAGGCAATTTTTGCCTCGATGTACCGCATAAGAAGATAATTTTTCTCTTCTCAGTTCTTTGTAAAAATTCATGAATTGTAAACTGTCTAACAGTACCAACACATAAAAATCTAAGAATGTATTTGTTAGGATCTAACGGACGGTAGGTCCATGGCATGTTGTTTAATGATATATTTACGCAAAACTTCGAATTTTGAACTCCCGATACTTAAAAGTGAGGTTTAATACTTACATACCTCAATTGTCCTATCTCTACCAGAATCGAACGTAGAGTTTACAAAAGTGATCGCCTGAACCACCAGGACCGTGATGATCATTTTGAAGATCAATATGAAAAATCTATATATGTTTTTGTTTTGCAGTACCGTGAAGCAAAAGAATGTGGTACTCTATGGTTTACTTAGTACCAACGGGACCAATGCGCTTATAGTTCCTGACACAATAAAAAAATATATTTTCTTTTTGACATACGGCGATGCAATTTCTGCGATTGAATGCCAGAAAAGGAAAAACCATGAATTGGAAAGGAATTGGTTATGCATTTGTTACGAATCATCACCGCACAGTGAAGGAAGAGATGGACTACAGCATACCGTGCTGCATCAATATTCGAACATTTAGGCTATACACTTGTTTAATGGGCTCCTTAAAAATAATCTGGCAGCTTAACGATGCATGCTGTTCTATGTCAACATGTTCCAAAAGTAAGCCTGAAGTTGGATACAAATTTAGAGGTATAGTTGTTACAGAATCTATTAATAGTTCAAAAATAGTGTCTTGTCATGTTAATAGATCCGGACAGCCATATGAAATTGAATCAAAAGTCGGACACTTTTGAATCAAAATCCGGACAGGCAGAAAAAAAAACACCGTGACCATCTTCTGATTCCCACACCTATATAGTGGCATGACAGGTTGATAAAAATGAGTATGAGATGAATACAACTGAGTATTGAGATTCCACATATTTAAATTTTGCTTCAAATGTTCGAAACGCCTATTTGAAAAATCATTCATTATTTGCTTTTCAAAGATATACAGAAATTTTTTTTTTTTTAACAAGCACGTTAAATTTCTCCTCGTTTAATTCCAAGTCAAAGGAGGCGTAAATAACGTTTTTTACGATCTTCCATGCGCCATACAAGAATGTTTGCAACCTTTCATACAACAGGCTAGATTCAGGTTTTATCTGGCTTAGACAATGCATAGAATTAAATGTTTCTTTTTATCTGCGAGCAGTCCAGAGAATTCAACAGTTTTATAAAAGAAAAGATCTGGATTTAATCAAGATGATCTAAAAAAAGCTGACATTTATTCAATATATGTCTAACCAGTTTTTTACCTAAATTAAAAAAAACGTGGCACAAATCTGGCATTTACAGGGTAAAATCAACAATCAATATGCAACTAGTTCATTGTACTACTTCATTATTAGGGGCGCATTAGTAAGCTTGGGGTCGAGCTTGGGACCGATGTGCTAGTACTGACTAAGCCAAGAAAAAAATCGCATTTGTTCGGGACCTACTGGTCTTAGAGTTAGTCTATGGTAAAATGCCACTGGAGTCAAAGTTCCGATACTAAATATGTGAATGGCTAACGACTCCACCAGAAGCGTTAGAGTACGTAAGTTGATGCAGGTGACTGTTGAACCATAAGTGCTTAGGCTCTGGTCGACGCAAATGCACGTGTGCGGTAATTATATCGGGACAAACAGTACATCGATGTCCAGATACTAACACGTTCAACACGGAGGAAGTTGTTTATCTGAGAAACATCGGAACAATTCTCAAACGTGATCAAAATTAGCAGGCCAACCATCACGTTCAGAGCTGGATGTATGATCAGTCATGGAGATATTGATTTTTTTTTGGCTCACGAAGTACTGGTGCCTTTATAAAATGTCTTTATAAAATTCATGCTCGTTAGGTTCAAAAGTGTGAATTTTCAGGCAACATAACATTGACTACCTATAAGTTCCACGCGAAAATCTAATGATTACGCGTGACAACAAACGTAACCAGAAGAATGACCGTTCGATTTTCAAAATGTTTTGATATTCATTTATGTGAACAGTTTAATGGTTGAATTTTCAATATGAATTTCGAAATGTCAGAAATAAAATTCAATAAACCATAATATATGTCAATTACCCGTCGGGATCGGAAAAATATACAAGGGTCAAGTCCAGAGTATTCACGCTCAATATTGCTATAATCTATTCTTATTCAATGATGATGACGGCCCTGGTTCTTCCATGTTCGTATAAGGATTCAAAACCTCTAAAAAAATCATCACAAGAGATGATATTCAGATTTCTTCTAATGAATTGCATGCTTACCGATTGATAATCAAAACAATAGTGACAGTAGATTTTTGACCGGCAATTAGAGCCGACTTCATTCAATGTAGTTAACAAAGAGGGTTATTCCGAGAGTCGAAGTAACGTTTGTCACTTGGTGAAGTGAGAAAAGTCACCTGAAGTGACGTAACTCTCCGTAAAATTTGGTAGGCATAGAAGTGACAGCGGTAACCATGAAAACCAGGAAAGTAAACATCATCGTTACACTGGGATAATATCATTTTCACTTCTCATAGATATTTTATGAAACTAGCACACCGGTCCCAAGCTCGGCCCCAACCTTAATGATTCGCCCCTAATAACGTTACTCACTGCGTTTTTCTCCCGAAAGACGCGGGTCTGCTGTTTTCGCTTCTGCTTATAACGTTCCACGTTCTGCCGGGTTCCTTGCTGCAGCATTACCACCCGCGATGCATTCTCGTCCTCCAGAATCGCTCTGCACTCCTCGTCGAACCATTCGTTCCGTCGACTCTGTTCCACATGCCCGATGGTACTCTCGGCTGCGTCGTTGATGGCTGCTTTTATTGTACTCCAGCAGTCCTTTGGAGGGGCCACATCGAGCTCGCCATCCTCTGGCAACGCTGCCTCGAAATTCTGCGCGTATGCTGAGGCGAATCCGGTTGCTTCAGTCGCTCTAGGTTGTAATTGAGCTTCTGAACAGCGTGTGTTTGCTAATCCTTTAATCGCTTTTTCTTGTACTGGTAAAGAGCCTCTCCGACAGCGAACACTCAAGGACTCAGAACAGTCTAATATCCACAATCAATATGAAACTAACATAATTTGACTTAGCTGAACTTGCAGTGATGTACATTTCCGAAAAACTATTAACTTGGTGCGCATAAGCTATTGAAGGACTTGAACGGCTACGAGTGGAAAGACACGAGTACTCTTAAAATAACGAATTAGCTATTATTACGTCTGAACTAGTTGAAGTGGTTATTCAATATAACAGTTGTTGATTGCTATGTTATGCTTGTAGTACACTGTTTGTCCAATAGCCAAATATTTGTCATAGGCAGATAGGCATCTGACAAACATCTATGATATCTGCCAGCTGTCTAGTTGCCTATGCCAAATATTTGGCTATTGGACAAGCAGTGTGCTACAAGCTTTAGTAATGAGTAGGAGAGTTGGCAATTGCTACTATGTTAATAAGCTTCAATAGGAGAATGATATGTCATTTTAGAACAATCTCATTACGCTCTCTCTCTGACAGGAATCCTGAAAATTATGACAACTAATAAGAATAAACAAGAACAGTTTTCTTTTAGTTCTAAGTCAACACATCGTACAACTTGATCGGGCTGTTTTTGTAGTTGTTAGATGCGTAATAAAATGTAAATGTCTCCGCGATAAAACAACAGTGAATGATATCCACTCGGAACAGAGCACTAGTTTTCCTTGGGTGATTGAACTGAACCAAAAACGTGAGAGAGATTAAGGCCAAACCGCTACGATCTAATACGTTATGTTAATTGATAGGATCGTTTGTAGTGTTTATCGTTTCATGTACAATCAGAAACCAGATCGAAGAGCAGGAAGGATTAAAATCTCAACTTCTACTTTTTTGCTTCTTACGAGAATGTTCAAAGTGTTTTGACGACTCTCAACTCAGTGAACTTCCACTGTTTACTTAATCGTCGAAGAGATGAACTTTTATTTTTGAAGAGGGTGTAAAACGGGAATCGAACTCATCACCTCCTACCAAGGCGCTTATTGACTAGGTTATGAAAGTCCATTTTCGGCTAAAACGTCATTGAAAACCGGAAACCGTAGAATCAACGGAATACTTTTCGTACCCATATCAACCAATCATAGGATGGACTATGGTTATTACGATTCGATCCACGACAATGGAAACAAATACAAATAGAGCAAAGAACCAGTCAAGAGCAAATTTAATTTGCTACATTATGGTGATTCAGTTGTTGTGTATTGGGCACTGAAAGGTTTTTTTATTATGAATCGTGCTTATCAACAATGACCAAACATTACAGCATTGATTCGATTTCACCACCCGATACACGCAACAAACTTTTACCTTTAAATTCGTTCAGTAGGTGCGACAAAAGACTTGCTGCGAATCGCTCGTTTGTTGCTCGAACTTACGATGTTTCATAATAATAGACCATTATTTCAACTATCATCCAAATCCTGAGGGTATTCCCGGTTTCCTCCATCGAACGGTACAAACATCAAACAATGAGCAACAACAAAAACAACAAAATTCAGACATATTAGAGCGAGTTTTCGTTACTCTCTTCCATGCATGAGCTACCAAACTGCAGTCACAGCTGACAGACAGTTTTATTTGCCCGTCATTCAGAGCTCCTTCAGTATCGAAAGTAAACTCACGTAGGCAACTTGTGAACGTGTTGATGATGTTCGGTGCATTGTAGTTTTTGGTGACAAGTTCAAGTTTCAAACCGTCGTAGATTTGTGATTAGCATTTGTACGTGCTCCCTGAAGGAGCATTCGCTTAGTAGATAGGATGACCTGATTCTTGCAAGACAAGGTCTCAGACATCCTTTAAAGCAGAGTTTGGGGAGCAAAAAGTAAAAGTCCACAATATTGCGCAATATCGCATTGATCTCACTTGGTGAGAGTGTCCTGAGCGCGGATAAAGATATTGCAAATGTGTTGCACATGAGAAGAGAAGATAGTGCAACTTGAGTGAACTGGGTCGAATTATTTCCATAGGGGGGAGTGAAGTTTAAAAAACCAAAACAGTGATTAAAAATCATGATTGTGTGTCGCAACGTGCTTGTGGCGGCAAAATGGTAATTCTATCGGTGGTTAGCTACATCGTTTGATTTAAGTGCAACAATAACGGTGGAATACGATTTTCAAATCGACAGGCAACCGAATTTGAATCGTCCACCCGGTTGGTTGGTGAAGTGCGAGCAAGAAAAATAAGACGGCAAGGTGATCGTGCCGAGTTTGCTGTGATAAGTGTGTTGAGTGTCTTTTTGCATCATGCTGGCTTGCTTTGTTCGACACCACTACCATCAACGACCATCGACAGTAGCCCATGTTCGTCCATTGTGCTGTGATGCACATATTTGAATAGCTGAGAACCAACAGCAAGCCATAATAAAGTGATGGAAGTGTCGCCGAAATCGACACCAGAGAGACCTGTATTGAATAAGGTAGTCAAGTTGTGTACATTTACTGGTTACTGATGATTAAGAATAAAATATTAGGTTAAAGTTGATGTTTATCAGAACAGAGACACAAATATGTTTTTACAGTGTCGTTGTTTTTACTTCGTTTAATAAAAAGTAAGTTACTACCGTTAGTGTTCGAAAATTCGAAACCAGTTTTTCGTTTAAAACTGTAGTTCTGGTTACGAAAATGTCATCTCTGTGTTGCGGTTGGTGCGTAGAGTACTATAGTTACTTTTTCATGAACATTGTTATGATTTTTAAACGAAAAAACTGCTTGATGATGGCACTGACTGTGGTAATGGTTACTCGACCCATTAAATTTATAAAAGAATTGGTGATACTTATTTATTAATTGTCGACAATCATAAGTAGACCGTTTGTACATTTTGTTCTTAATCCTAGTTATAAACGAGTTTTTTAAATACATTAGACTAGACTAAGTAGCACCTGGTTTATATTATTCGTATGGCGTGTTCTTTTCTGTCAAACAGCATTGAAGTATTGCTTCAATTTGGATTTTGTAATTATAAAATCAATTGTTTCGCTATGCAAATTATAGGCTGTCTACATCTGATTTAGAGATCCAAATTTGGTGAAGTTTGTGCGATAATGATTTGGAATAAACATATTTCGATTACGTTGTTTTTTTTGTATAGCCGTGAAAACCACTGCGACCAATTAGAGGAATATTGTGGTATGACCCATTTGATTTAACAGACCAGTATACTTATAACAATTGTGTTGTTATCGGTAGTGTCTGAGCCTGCATTTTGTCCCAGGTAGGTTCGACTTGCCTAATAAAGTCTATTACCTTACTGGGACTTAACTGCCAGACTTCATAGGGTTGTAGAAGCCCTTTTCCTAAAATTCGAAGCCGAGTCCTAAATAAAATACTACAATTACAGAGCAAATGTTCTGAAGTTTCGCTTTCTTTTTTGGCAAAATCGGCATCGCGGGTTTTAAAGTTTACCCAATTTTTTCCAAGTGGAATCTACTAGGGCAGTGGCCAGTGAATAGACCGGTTATCACCCTCAGATTATTTATGTTTAATTTAAGTTGGCTTAGAGTGTTTTTCTCACTCAGTACTATGAATCTTTATGCTTGTCGTGATGTATCTGTGGTATTCCAGTTTTCTTGTACCATAGACATTTCCCACTACTTAATGGCTCCGGACCTGTGAACGCAGCGTCGGAGCCCTTCCTGGCCAGACTATCCGCTATTTCATTTCCCTCTATTCCGCAATGTCCTGGAACCCAGTACAAATTGACTTAGTTCCCACTGGCCAATTGCTTCAATAATAGGATGCACTCCCAAACTAACATTGACTGACATGTAATGCTTTAACTGCATTTAAAGTTGCTAAGCTATCTGAACAAATACAAATATTTGCGAATCTATACTTTCTCTCAAGGCATATAAAAACACATTCCATAATTGCATAAATTTTCGTTTGAAATAATGTTGGATATTAGGAGTAAATTGTTTCATCCCCGGACCAAAAACCCCACAACCATTTTCTTGTTCATTTTTGAACCATCTGTGAAAAACACAATAGAGCCTGGACGAAGACTTGGCCCACCTTGTTCCCATAAGTAGCGACCTGTTGCGACCACTTTAAAGGAATTTCATAGTTTGCTTTTAATTGTCCGCTATTAAATTTGTCGCTGGATTCAAATGGAAGTTTTTAAGGATTTCTAGATGGACCAAAAAATTTCTTTTTTGAATCCCGTCAGCTGGTGCTATTAGTTGAAAACTTCTCCCTGCTGGCAACTCTATAAATTGATGAAGTGGTAGTAAATTCAAGAGCATTTAGCGCCATCGATGATGTGCTATGCATTGCCCCGGTTATTGAAAGACATGTTAGTCCTTGCAGCTTACCCAGCTTTTTCTGAGCAGTTACTTCTTTTGTTTTTGGCCACCACACTAAAGAGGCGTAGGTAATTCTTGGCCTAACTATGCTGGTGTAAATCCCTTTGATCATTTTTGGACGAAGACCCCATTTTTTGCCGAATGTTCTTTTGCAGACCCAAAAGGCATTTATTCCTTTGTTAATAACACTCTCTAAGTGTGAGTTCCAATTTAGTTTTCTGTCTAAAGTAACACTGAGGTATTTTACTTCAGTCGAAAAATCAATTGAAACCCCAGTTATAGTCAGTCTAGGCAACGATACCGTTCTTCGCTTTATGAACGGTATAGTTACCGTTTTTAAGGGATTAATACCCAAACCCTCTTTTTTGCACCACTTCGAAGTAAAATTCAACGCAGATTGCATTCGGCAGCAAATAATATTTTCTTGCTTTCCGCGCACGATGATACAAACATCATCGGCATATCCAACTACTTCAAATCCAAGATCGGATAACTTTTTCAAAAGATCATCAACTACCAGCGACCAAAGCAAGGGTGACAGAATTCCACCTTGTGGGCATCCCTTTTGTGGTCTGACTACCAATCGCGATCCACCGAAGTCTGCAAACATGACTCGATTTTTAAGCATCGCCTCTATCCAACTTATTATTTCTTTGTCAAAGCGTCTAGTCTCCATGGCTATGCACATGGAGCTATGAGATGCATTGTCAAAAGCCCCTTCTATGTCTAAAAATGCACATAAAGATATCTCCTTGGCTGTAAATGAATTTTCAATTTTTGTTATAAGGCAACTCAATGCCGTTATACACGGTGTTCAATAAGTTCGGATACACTTTCAAAATTTGTTAAAAAATGAAAACATGTTTTTTTATTTTTTGGATTTATGTTATTGAAAGCTATGTTTACAAGGAACGTTTACAACATTTCTCTTGAATGACCCCCCCTTGTACTCCTTAACGAGCTTCAAACGTTTCTCGAACGCGTCGCAGGCGGCACGCACGGACTGCATGGGCATTTCGTCCCAGATTTTGAGAATTACCGTCTTGAAATGATCCAAAGTGCTGACCTTGTATTCGTTCAGCTTCGCCATCATATAGGACCAAACAAAAAAGTCGAGAGGATTCAAGTCCGGGGAGCTGGGAGGCCACAAAGTTTTGTCCAGAAAGTCGGTTAAATTGTCCCGACACCAGGCTTGAACCACATTTGCCGTATGGGCTGGTGCACCGTCCTGCTGGAACACGTAGTGCTCATCGCCGTAGAGGCTTCGGAGACTGGGGGCAACAACCTTTTCCAAAACCTCAGTTTTGTAGTACGCCAGCGTTGATTTTGACGTTTTTTTCAATAAACACCAAGGGTAGCTTACCACGTTTGCATACTGCCCCCAAACCATCACCGACGCGGCACTTTGGAACCGAGGGATGTTTATATTGGATTCAGGAATGCTGTCCCTCGATGGCGCCCACACCCGGTCATTTTGCACATCAGTGCGTGCTGCAGCACGAACAGTTTCTCGTCCGAAAAAACAAACTCCTGACCAGCGTGCCGAGAGAGGATCCTCTTAGCTCGATCCAACCGCTTTTTGCTGGTAGCCTCCGAAAACGCCATGGACCTTACGTTTTTGTAAGGCCTGAAACCAAGGTCCTTGGTGAGTATGGTGTGAGCGGTTCCAATGGAAACGTTGAAATCTGCAGCCGTTTTCCGGATTGAGCGGTTCTTTTTGCGCCGAATTCGCTCCCTCACGATCTTGATGACCCGTGGCGTCCTCGCTGAACGCGGCCGACCGGATCTCGCACGGTCATTGGTCGAGGACGTCTCCCGGTATCGCCTGATGGTCGTGTAGACAAAGTTCCGCTTGACCCCATGCGATTTCAGCAGCCGGAATATATCGCCGGGTCGCTCCACCGTTCAAAAAACGCTTAATTACGAAGTCCGATACTCTTTCATCGCGCGTAACAAACGAACAACAACTAACAGAATGTCAACACCGCGCACATTCGGTAGCGTATGAATGAAGCTAAAGCTGACACCAATATCAATGCAGAATATGTACATGGCGCATACCTACGCAATGATGAAAACTTGTATTCGAACTTATTGAACACCGTGTAGTAGACTTTCCTCTTTGGTATGCAAATTGGGTTTTGCTCAGAGGAAAATTCTTCAAAAATGTTGATTTAACGTGGACATCCATTATCTTTTCCATTGTTTTCAGAATAATTGATGATAAACTTATCGGTCGAAAAGTTTTAAGGGATGTTTTATCTCTTTTCCCAGCCTTCGGAATAAAAATGACCCGTATCTCCCTCCAGGTTTTTGGAATATAACCTAAGGTGAAACTGGCTCTGAATAATTCATATAGCGCACGCCTAAATTTTCTTTTCCTTGCTGAAGAAGGCGGGAAAACGTCCATTCCAGCAGCTTGACGATTGGGAACTAGGGAAATTTAAAATTAACACTTCATTTGATCATAAAATAAAAATGAAACACTTTTTAATTTCGTAGTAACGAGCAAATTTTGATCTACTATGAGCGATTAAAAGGAATTTCTCGCGAATCTGCGCTCATTTCTTGTATCTTTAAAAGTGATCAGGTGTTAATTTTAAATTCTCCTAGTTTCCCAATCACAATCCTTCTACTAATACGCTCAAAACATTTTTTTTTTAAAATAGTGTTTAAAAAAAGTGAAAGTAAGCTTTGAATGGCTTAAAAAAACCAAAGCCCCATTCGACTTAGGATAGGGTGAACATTTCACTGGCTTCAGTGTAGGCATTTAAAGACCAATCTTGTGCTGGTCTTGTACCTTCTGAATCCTGAAGATTTTCATCCGAAATCGTAATCGAATCTGGGAAATGGGCTTTCATCGTCAATTCCATTGTTTCAGATGAGTCTTTTTTGAAACATCCATTCTTTTTTTGAGACTACACAAACCGTTAGAATGGTCTTCAGAAAGAGCTTTCTGTAATCTCGCAACAACTGGAGTTTTTTAGTTGTTTTCACATGATCGTTTCCAATCTTTGCGTTGAGCCCGCCTTATTTCTTTATTGTACTCTGTTAAAGTCTTTTTGTATAAATCCCATGCATTGGAAGCTTTCGCTCTATTGAACAACCTTCTTTCCTTTTTTCCTTAATGCTGCTAGTTTCCCATTCCACCATGAAGCCTCTTTGGTAGAGAATCTTTGCCGGATATGACAGCTAGCACTAAAGAAATTTATAATGTCATTCACCATTTGGCTTGAAGCGTTAGGAGTGGACAGTAATTTATTGCTAGAACGAATAGACATGAAGAGAAAGTGTATTGATAGTTCCGTATAGGGCAACGGCAGGCTTTGAAATTGAAAGATACAAGTTTGAAAACGAGCTTCGCATGGATATATCACTCAAGTTTATCAGATATCAGTCGTTGCGAATCAAAACAAACCCAAAAAAGGGGAGAGTTCCTCTCCCATGTGCGCATCAATAAACAGAGTGCACACGATAGATCGCTAGAATAACTATACAAGCCACAGTGGAACATGAGCGTCTTTCCATACGTCAATTTTTGCCTGTTAAAGTGGCGGACTTTTTTTTAATGTGTACTTCCGTGATGCGATTTGAACTGCTCCGACGCTTATGGCCGGCCCACAATTGATACGTTGCGGATGCGTTTGCGTGAATTTGACAGTTTTCCTATAGGTTTTCTGACAAATTTACGTCAACGCATCCGCAACGTATCAATTGTGGGTGACCCTTTATACCTTCTTCCTTAGTCAGTTTTCTGATCGAAAGGCCACTGACGGTGCACCGTTTGTGCACAATCCGTTTTCTTTGCTCGGGAGAAAGACCACGCAATTAATTTTAATTTGGAAGCAAACAACAGGACGCAGCCAAAACTTGGTTGAATACTGCACGCATTTTAAATTCGCGGTTAATCATTGCACTATGGTCCAGATAACGAATTTAAGAGGAAACATGCTCCCAGCGCCTAGACTTGAAACTTTACAGCAAAGTGATGTTGTACAACATGGTTTGTATTACTAAGGCCCATTTTGTGATGTTAATTGAAATAAAGGTGGTTCCCATTTTCACGGAAATACAAAACCTAACTTTTTTATTTGCAGAAATAGACGTTTACACTTTTCGGCAAAGTTGTAGTGCAAAATGTTTCATATATAAATTTTTATGTAGCTTAAAAATTGACCGATTTAGAGCAATTTTCCCTCATCAACTTAGGGTGTACCATAAAAAAAATGTTTTTTTTGCCCTAACTTTTTTATTTCAATTCTCACCGAAAAGTTGTACTGGGACGAGTTTTAGAACTTATAAACACGCGTATTTTGGTGAACAAACTTAGCCGCTAGCTTCAACCAATCAATAGTAATTGAAGTTTTTCTTAAAAAAATACGCCCTTTTCAAATGTTGATTTTCATGATTGGGTCAAACACAAAAAAAAAATTAAAGACGTCATTCAGAAGGACAATTTATATTGTTAAGCATATATGAAAACTAGAGATATGTTATTTCTGTATATTGAGAAAATTACATTTGAATCTGGCATGGTTTTAGAAGAAAACTATTGATTGGTTGAAGCTAGCGGCAAAATTAATATATCAAAATACACGACTTTAAAAGTTCTACAATTCGTCGGAACAAAACTTTACTATGGAAATTGAAATAAAAAAGTTAGAACAGAAAAACTTTTTTTATGGTACACCCTAAGTTAACGAGGGAAAAATTGCTCTAAATCGGTCATTTTTTGCGCTACAACTTTACCGAAAAGTATAAACGTCTATTTCTGCAAATAAAAAAGTTAGGTTTTGTATTTCCGTGAAAATGGGGACCACCCTAATTTTAATTAACATCACAAAATGGGCCTTAGTGATACAAACCATGTTGTAGAACATCACTTTGCTGTAAAGTTTCAAGTCTAGGCGCTGGGAGCATGTTTCCTCGTAAATTCGTAATCTGGACCATGGTGCATTGTATGTATAATTATCGGAACAGTCTATACTTGCAATGTGCCACGATCAACTTTGCACAATAGCTCACTTACGCTCACTAACCAAGGCGCAGGGATTAAAATTCGGAAAACCCATATTATACCCTTAAACTACAAAAAATACATAGTACAGGGGATGATCAAAAAGGAGAAGACTAGCAAAATTTTGTCCAGATTCAAAGTGATACAGTTCGGTGAATAATTAACCGATTTTGATGAAACTAGAAACGTTCGACGGGGAATTTATTTTAGTTTTAGCATGTTTAATCAAAATTCGATTTGACTTCCGGGCACCGGAGATATCACGGATACTTTGAGGTTTTTCAACATAAGAAGTGTCAGGCAAATGGGTAAAAAACTACATTTTACGGAAATAGCTATATCTCGGTTGTTTATGGGCCGTTTTACAATCTTTAACCACTGACAGACTTGTTGTATATTCTTGTTTCTGAGAAAAATATAATATTTCCGATTTTCAAGTAACATAAAAAATAACGAGCTGCAGAAAATTAGCACATTTGACATAACCTCAAAGTATCCGTGCTATCTCCGGTGCCCGGAAGTTTAATCAAATTTTGATTAAACATGCTGAAACTAGAATAAATTCCCCGTCGAACGCTTCTTGTTTCATCAAAAACGGTTTATTATTCACCGAACTGTATCACTTTGAATCTGGACAAAATTTTGCTAGTCTTTTCCTTTTTGATCATCCCCTGTATTCTTTTTCTAATAACGTTTTATTCTAAATCGAACAGATTTTGAGGTGTATTCGATTGAAAGCGTGCCGATTTTTAATTGTTTGATAATAAATTCAGCTAATTTATTCTCAACCACGATACGCGCCTCTCAATTATCTCAAACGAGGTTTGCTATAACGAACCAACCCAGGTGACTGATAGTCGTCTTACTAAGAACCAAAAGTTTATACATAAATATCTAATTATAGACATGATAATGTCAAGGTGTGCCTCTAAATTATATTAATTTACTCGGATCATTCGCTATCTTTTGAAACCATAAAGCATGTCCATAGTATCTCACTGCTGAAACGTGAAGGACTCTCTTTATTGAAAGCACAGAAACAGGTGATAGTGATGCAATTTCGCAAACGTTTCAGCCGGTACAATTGTAACCATTGCTCATTTCCCCGCCGGAAACAGTAATTAATAAAACACCTCAGTCCACGTCAAGGTCATTGGTAATAAACGCCGATCACGGACCAACGGTGTATCAGCTTTTCAAACTGCAAAGTTGAATTTCTTTCTCATTGATTAACGGATCGAACGAACGACGTGATAATAAACATTTCTTGCGTAGTCCATTACACTCCGACGTATCTCTTCGCCAAAGGTCAAGGCGTTCCACCAAAACATCCTCTCATCGGTAAGGAAAGTGACCTTGAAATCATGATCAGATGGCGTCGACAGTCAACAAGCAGGCGGTGAAAAGAGTGTGGCACAGCAAACGTGTTTGAACTGTTGTTGGATTCCTAGCGAGCATTCACCGTTGTATTTCTTGCAGTGTCTTTTGCTGCACGTAGACGCCGCTTGATGCTCGAGGCCTGAGTAGTGGGAGGGACCGGTTTTGTTCGTGAACGTGCCATGACGATTTTTGGAGCTAGGTCGTCGTCATCCCTCGTGCCGACGCACAAGCCTCACTCACACGAGCATGCGCTATGGCGGTGATTGAGTAACATTCGATGCATGGTGCAGCGAAATATATTATGCTATTGTTATTTTCGCTGAAGTGCTGGACCAAGGGAAGCTTTTAGCTCTAGCTCAAGCCATACTATCAAGATAAATTGTCCTTCATACCTTTAACATACATCGCTTCAAGAGATCTAATTTAATTTAAAAATATAACATACTCTACATACGAAATAGGTTTAGTGTTGATTTAATCCTAAATCATTTTAAACTACATAAATAAGTGCCGAAGCAGCATCTTCAGTGTTATTAAAGAAAAGCTACGAAAAATCGCTTCTCTCTATTAGAATCACCAACAACATGACAAACCGTTTTGTTTCGTTTTATTACCGTTTCGTAGACCAAAGCTTACGACCGCTTCACGCTTCCTTATAGGCGCCTTCTCGACTCAACGCGATCAACGGATCGTTAACGGCTTAGAGCAAGTATAATGAACTCCTCTGGGGTCACACTCGGACGTCATTTGAATAGACTATGCAAAACATTTCTGCAACCCCGTTAGAACTAGTGATGCACGACATGTTTGTCTGTTGAAATGATCTCCAACCCGCTCCATCAACGCTATACATTCTACTTCCTGCTCTCTAATTCCGGTCACGTAATTCAATCAGATTCCGCTCACATCAGCGAACATTTTCTACCGGCATGTGTGTCATATCTGACGAACGTGCGGCTACATTTCCTCTCGTCTCGGAATTGCGCAAATCAGTTTCAGTGATTTTTTGATTGAACTGCCCATGTTTGCCCAGCACTCAATGCTAATCAGTAATTTTAATATTCACCTCCCACATGTCATTTTTCCTCTTTCTCTCCGCCACAGAGACTTGTTCCGCCGAACGAAGAAGATGCCATTGTGATCTGAGCGACAGTGCAGAACGGAAGCGACGATAGCAACGACTAAGAAGGCCAACTAACCAACCAACTGGAGAATCTTTGGGTAGCGTTCTGTTGATTATTGCCAGATAGTGAAATATGATAAATATTCAACACCTGTGCTGGACATGCTGTGCGTACTTACTGCTGGTTAGCCTAGTGATGACGTCAAACATGGCCAGCGCCTACCGAGTCGGGGTAGGACGAGCCGATTGCACCGGACCACCAGTGGAGATTACTTTTGTAAGTATACGGAAATGCATTGTATGATTCTGTTTACTATTGAGCGTATCAGGGTAAACAACCCCACTGTTTATTCACCGACCAGAAGGTCGTTAATACAGTGTACAACCATCAGTCTATTTAAAATCCTTGGAAATATGATGTCTTGCATATTTGCTTTCTACAATATTGAAAAAGAGAGAACAAATTCGAAAACAAATTTCACAAAGTTTCGTTTTAGCCCTAGACATCGTGACAATTTGTTGTATCGTGATACAGGATTGTTGCCAAGTGATGTTGTTTTAGTCAAGGACGGTTGTTAGTCGAGGCCATCTGATTGGTTCACAAGTTTCTTGCTATGTGACGGTTGTATGCACTTTCTATGCACGGAACCAGGAAGAAATCTCGAGTACTTTTTCAAACAGACGTATCTGATTTTGTAAACAATGAGGGGAAGTAAAATTGAAATGTTAATGTCTTGAAATACTTAGCACTTTCATGCAAACTAGGGACACCAACACAAGGAATAATTTTACCCTAATATAATGGTGATGCTACTTCCCGCGAGGGTGCAGAGAGTTTCGAGAAATTTACGTTTCAATCTTACTTCCCTGTTTGTTTACAAAATCAGATACGTCTGTTGGAAAAAGTACTCGAGAAATATATCGCCTTGCAACTTGTTTTTTTATTAGACCAAAGTATTCCAGATCCATCGGTATAATAAATTTGATTGGTGATGAAATGTTTTTGAAATCGGAGTTGTTTATTCAACTGTAATCTGAATGTAACACTGAATTAAAATCAAGCAGACGAGGCGGCGTACCAAATTCAAGTTTTTTTCTGTAAGGGAAGGTCCATTTATTACGTCACGCAGTAGGGGGAAGGGGGGTTTGAGAAAACGTGACGATCCATACTAAAAAATTTGAAGGTCCATACAAAAACGTGACAAGGGGGGGGGGGTTTAGAAAAAGGCAATTTTGCGTGACGTAATTAATGGACGTTCCCTAATTACTTGTGATTTCAACTAAAGCCTGTCCACGTTAGATTTCGGACACTTTTCTTTCAGTGTAAATTTTGAATTGTTTCACGGATCTCTGAAACGTTTCACTTATATGACAGCTGAAACTCTTCATTTTATTTCGTGGTACAACATGTTAACATTCTTGTTCATTGCAGATTGCTGAATCTGGCCACTGGGGTTGGTAAGGTGGCTCCTCCACTCGAACGCTCAAGCGTCCCCCGCTATTACCAACGGGTCTAGGCTAGTTAGCTCAGTTGTCACCCGATCGAGCACATTGTAAAACTGTCCAATCGACCATCCACCTCCAAGATGGTCGAGTAGATATAATTTTAAAACGTTGGCCAGGTTCAGAATGATATCTGTCGTTTCTGCAACATGGAACGTGAAACCTCGGAACATCTGCTTTGCATTACCGCCATCCTCATGGTTGCCACCTGGGTCCCGAGTGGAACCTTCCGTAGACGTATGTCTGCGGCGGCAACCTCGACCTTTAACTGTTTAGTGCAGTGAGATCTCGTCTACCTCGGTGATGTCATCCAGGTTCTTGCACTGGATCGCAACCTATAAGACGAGGACGCGTACATCCACACCCTCACCTAAGACATGTCTTGCCAGGTCTAAGCTAAGCCGGGCCCTTTAACTATGTCGTCTTCTTCAGCTCTAGGAGTACCTCGCCGATGTGGGTACGGCGTATACTCCGCACATCGGTGCGTAGGCACACCAGTTCAGCGTAGACGCCTTGGTCTTGACGATGAGGACATCTCCACGTTAGCTTGCGGGCCACTTATCGCTTTTCAATTTCTGTTTTAGTCCGGTTTCCCCTTTTTCGGACCTTGTTCCTTAGCACTAGCATCTACTTCCATGCTAACAATGCTTGTTGTCTTCGGGACCCTGCCGCTCGGGCTTCCTTCGGCGCTTGAAACAACACGCGAGCTGGATATTGCGCTTTAGGCGTTGGGATTAACGCCGGGGCCTCTCTTTTTGCGGTCAGCCGGAGCTGGTCACGAAGATGGCTCCTCTGACCCTGCCGCCACGTTCGCATAGGTTTTTTTCTTCCATGGGGGCGTCGGACACCATACGCTTGGAAACGCCAGGTGCCTAGCCCACTTGGAGGTCCCTACCCCCATGGAAGATGGGGTGGGGTCTCCCACCGAGACGGATTCTTTCGTCTGGGTGTGCTTCGTGGCTATTTCCCTCACCCTCTCCGTAACTGCTCGCCGTGCCAACACTTTAGCAATTTGCTCGGCCAGGAGCTTGGCTTCCAGCTCTTTCCTCTCCTTGCATGCAGCCTGCACTGTCATGCGTAGCTTAAAGAGACTAAGTTTCGGGTCCTTATCGATGTTGTTGCTTGATGACTCAAAGTTGATTATCGCATCCAACTGCTCGGACATCTTCACTACTTTAGGAAGGGTTTCCCTCATCCTATCCATAGCCCGGATGAGTCCTGGCCCATCCATGGCCACGCCTAGCTTGGTGGTACCGGTTTCCGATGCCATGACACTTCCGCATGTGTCGGACACGCCAGATCCCACCGTTTTACCCGGTGGGATCTCACTAGGCCGGTGTTTCTGCTTTTGAAGAGCTGGCTTTATTAGCATATATCGAGACTCACAATGTGTTATATGTCATATGGCACCGCTCGCGGCTATGGGATAGGGAAGAGAACAGGAGAAAAGAGAGAAACATTAGTAATTGGTAACATGCTACACCGCCAGCTATTTCAACTCAGTTTTGAGTCGTTTTTAACTCACTTTCGTCAAAAGTGGAGTCACTCAAATTTGAGTAAATGTTACTGGCATTGACAAGTCGACATATCAAAAACATCGACTCAAATCATATCGATGTTTTTGATTTGTCGACTGGTCAATGCCTGTAACATTTTCTTAATCTTGAGTGACTTCACTTTTGACGAAAGTGAGTCAAAAACGACTCAAAACTGAGTTGAAACGGCTGGCCGTGTATGCGCTTGTGAGATTTTCATGATGATATTCTCAAAACGGTCCTCATTCCCGATGAGTTTCCACTCGTTTACTCCATTCCATCACGTTTATTTAAAAAAGACAAGAAACATTTTACTACGTGCTACATTAGAGAATATCAGCGCAATGATTCCTCATCGCATCTTCGAGTGATCATTAGAAGCTGTCCATTTGGTTCAGGCACTTTTGAACGTTGATGTGGCAGCCGAATCACTCATGAAATCTGCCGCGTCCAAGCCGACAGAGCGGGCCCATACCCGTTGCTGAACCGAAGGCTCCCCTTATGATTACTACACACAAACAACAGTCAGGAAATTCATAAGGCGGTAGATGGAATAGATAAGAATGACTTGAGGTAATCATTTTTTTTTAAAAGACCGTGCAATATCGTAGTTGCTACTCCTTTATTGATCAGAACTAGTGTAATTGCACAGAGAACCACATAGATGGAGCTTGGGAGTAGCTTTACATCTTCAATGTACAAGTTCACTAATTCCATTTATAGATCAGTACCGGCGCCGGCCACGTCCCTCAAGGTCTTTTTGGGAGGGGGAAGAAGGATGATTAGTTTGACAATCGTTGTTATTAGAGACCGTGATCACCACTGCATGTCTACAATTGCCATGGGAAGGATAGTTGTGTTAGTGAGGCAGGTTATTTTTAGATCATGGATTCACTGTGGTAAGTATGCGATCAATGAAAGCGCAGTAGACTGCTTTATATTTTAAATCTAGTGGTGATAGAAAGAGGCAAGTGACAAATAGCAAGGAAGGGGACGGGCCTGGGATTGAACTCCCGACCATCTGCTCAGTAAGCAGAACGGGTAACCACTGAGCTACCCAGCCACGTCATAAGAATGACTTGAGGTAATCATTACCATTAACTGAGGAAACTTCAGTTTTACACAACGATTTAACAAGCACCGTATGGAATCACCATACAGTTTCATAAGACACAGTTTATGAAACTCTATATGTTTTTTACATCAACGTATACAGTTAATAACAAATTACTACCTAACATCATCTAATCCAAAATCTCTATCTCTAAACTTTCAGATGGGGTATGCCCAACTATCACAGCGAGGCTACGGCATCCACCTAAGACAGTTCTCCCGAACCTTTATCTTCGAAGATGCTGGCAAACGATCGGTGTTCATCAGCGTAGACGCTGGTATGATGGGTCACGCCGTCAAACGCGATGTCATAGCAGTGCTCCAGAAGAAATATGGCGATCTGTACACCATGGAAAATGTGGTCATCAGTGGATCTCATACGCACGGTACCCCTGGAGGGTTCCTAATGTACCTACTATATGATTTGACATCGTTGGGTTTTGTATCCGAAACGTTCAACGCGCTAGTCAAAGGAATTGCCCAAAGTATCATTAGGGCCCATAACAGTATGATCGATGCAAAAGTATATGTATCGGAGATCGATGTGGAAGAAGCTAGTATTAACAGAAGTCCCAGTGCATATGAGAACAACCCAGAAGAAGAGAAAGCGCAGTATAAAGACAACGTAGATAAACGATTGGTTCAGATGAGAATAGTCAACAAACAGAACGTGGTATTCGGAGCAATAAATTGGTTCGCAGTGCATCCCACTTCGATGAATAACACAAACCGATACGTATCAAGTGATAATGTTGGATACGCCTCTATTATGTTGGAACAGGAAAGAAACAAAGGTAGCTTGGTGGGTAGAGGTGAATTTGTTGGAGTGTTTGCCTCGACCAATCTAGGCGATGTTTCACCGAACATCAAGGGACCAAGATGTGAGAAGACTGGGCTTCCTTGCGATTTGCTGACATCGTCCTGCCCAAGTGGAGCAGGTTCATGCTTCGCATCAGGACCCGGAACAGACATGTACGATAGCACCAAAATAATTGCCACACGACTATACGGTGCAGCATCAGTACGGTTTGAAGACGTTTGTTATAAATTTTTCTAAAGTAACCATTATTATTTTTTATAGCATCTTCTGAGCAAAGCAGGTGGAAGGGAAATAACCGGACCAATTGATTTCGTGCACCAATTTGTCGATATGACAACAGCAGAAGCTATGTACTTTAACCCCAAGACCCGCGAGTTTGAGCAGGTTCGTGGTTGCCTTCCTGCGATGGGTTATAGCTTTGCAGCCGGCACTACGGATGGTCCAGGAGCATTCGATTTCCAGCAAGGCACTATAACCGACAATGCTTTGTGGAACACGGTTCGTGATTTCATTGCCGAGCCCACAGCAGACGATAAAGAATGTCAAGCTCCCAAGCCAATACTGTTGGCTACTGGAAGGGCGAAGTTTCCCTACGCTTGGCAACCAAAAATCGTTCCTACTCAGATATTGCTCATAGGAGACTTCGCCATAGCGGCCGTGCCCGGCGAGTTTACTACAATGTCCGGCAGAAGACTAAGGAACGAAATCTCCAGGGCATCGGTAGCTGCAGGAGGAAAAGAACTGCAGGTAGTTGTAGCCGGTTTGTCTAATATGTACTCTAGTTATATTACTACGCCGGAAGAGTTTGAAATTCAGCGGTACGAAGGAGCATCTACACTGTATGGACCACATACTCTAACGATCTACCTTCAACAGTACAAGAAAATGATTCGATCGATCGTTAAGAACGAAACTTTAGATGAAGGACCATCCCCTCCATATCAAGATGATAAACAAATCTCTCTGATGACTGGCGTTATCTTTGATGGCCATCCGATTGGACGAGAATTTGGAAGTGTGAAGATTCAACCTCTCAATACGTATGAGCGAGGAGACACAGTATATGTTACATTCATAACGGGAAATCCTCGAAATAATTTGATGCATGATAAGACTTACTTCACGGTTGAACAGAAGCAGATCGACGGAAATTGGTCAGTTATTGCCACTGATGCCAACTGGGAAACAAAGTTAGTTCTTTTGAATGTATTTTGTTGATCTTCATTAAATAACGATCTTTTGCAGGTTCAAATGGGAGCGCCAGTCTACGATTCTTGGATTGAGTGATATCGAGTTTTCGTGGGAAATTGGACCCGATGTGAAGCTGGGAACGTATCGCATCAGACATTTCGGTTATTATCGATATATTCTGGGCGGAGTATACCCGTACACAGGATCCAGCAAAACATTTATTGTAGAATGAATGGAAGACGTGTAAGTTTCAGGATATGAAGCTTTCAAAATGTGCGATGAGTTGGTGAGTGTATGGTAGTTATGAATGCGATCGTGATTAAGAAAAAAAAATAAGCATAATACATATGAACGCACTGGTTCTCCAGAATTACTTCGGATTCGCCTGGAAGCTACAAATTGGAACCAAAAATCCTAGTCATTTATTGATATTTGTAGGTTGAAAATGTTAAGTAACAAAGAAGAAACAATTTTGTTCTAATACATATATAGTCAATTATCCATTAATGAAAGAAAGCATTTTTAGTTAGTAAGTACGAAGTTCTTTTCACCTAAACTATCGTGATGGCATCATATTTGACACAGTTAAGGAAAAGTATATTCTTGCTTTGAAAAATAAAATACTTTGACCAATTTCATTAAAATGTTACATTTGGATAACTCAAACATCATCAAAAGTTAGTTTAAAAAAAACGGTTCAAATTGACTGTAGTTTGAAAAAGGTTGAAAATGGATTAAATTGACTTCTAGTGTTCCTCACTAGACGCACATTAGAAATATATGTAAATTCAACAAAAATTTCTCCTTATTTATGTTCTCGCAAAATAAGCAAATACTTACGGACCAACCAACCAGGTCATTTTTTGGATGCACTTTTAAATTTTGATTGTTTGGCATCTCTAGCGATTTTCTTCTCTTCTAACAATGACAAAGTGCGCGATCGAGTTATGCATTGAAGAAATATTTAAACAAACATAAATTTCCTGAAATCAGAAACCATAAACCGTTATTTGAGTAATTAGGAACACAAACACCAAAATCGGACCACCCCCCTCCCCTCACAGGACTGTCATATGGTATTACTTGAAGAGGGTCCCACAGCCAATTGGCTATAATAGAGCCATTTAGCTCCTACTCCTTGCCACTACCATTTTGCTCTCGCCACACTTGGTTGAGCCATTTAGCTCCTACCCTCAACGTCATCGAATTAAGTAGTCCCCGACATCGGATCTACCCTTTTCCGACGGATAATTACCCGCCTGTGGATCCCAACAGCGAACGACGGTGCCAACCCACTACTCCGCTCAACCACTCGCTTCTTGATTATCCCGCCATTTTCGCAGTAGAGCCGACATGATTTGCGTAATGGCTCCATTGATCGCATTTATAACACTTTCGTCACGACACATTCTATAGACGACGTTAACTGGGCTGGTATCTTATCTTATCAATTCGGACAAAAGGGTGACGACGCGTGTCCGAATCGATGCAAATATTGCCTGAGGCAACCATGGCCAGACAGAAACTTCGTAAGGTATAACTTTACCTCTCCCATTCTCGTTGCCATTTAGTTATCGATTTCGCTCTCACCAGCTTTCGAACTCCTCTGATATTTCTCAGATCTGTCCTCCGCGAGAGTGATGCCAATCGGGATCATTCCGGCAATGAAGCATACTGCCTCCTATGAAATAGTTCGGTGCGCACTCACGACTCGCCTGGCCATGATTCTGAACGTACTGTTCAACTTTCTAGCGCTGCGACCCAGGCTGGACCTCCGTATTTTAGTATTGATGAAGATACACTAGCCAGTAGACGCCGCTTACTACTTCTAGATCCGTTGCTATTTGCCATGATTCTGGCTATCGCATTGATGGCAGTCACCGCCTTCCTACAGTTATAATCTACGTGGCTGTTGAAATTTAGCCGGTCGTCGATCATCACACCCAGAAACTTCAGCACGCGCTTCGCGGCTATGGCAAGCCCTCCGAAATCGTCATTCTGCACGCTGTACCACAGTTGGTGATCACCAGCACCTCCGTTTTGTGTGTGGGCCATCTGCAGCTTCGTCCCTTGTATCCAGTTTTCAATTATGCCGATTGTTTCGGTAGCCACCATTTCCACTTCTTCCAGTGTTTCGCCTTTAATTGATAACACGAAGCTTCATCGTCAGCACACCGTTGTGTGGGAAATGCCGGTGGAACGCCCAACAGATATGCAGCAGACAACCTAATCAGCGGACACAACAGAACTGAACGGAGAACCGAACCACCTTGGAACTTTTCGCGCGGGGTAAAAGAAATTAAACCGGGACGTTTAAAAAATAACTTGTTTATTTCTCGCGTGGTTATACATAAATAAGTTTTTGTTTTTGTGCAATGGCGGCGCATGGAAAAATATCACCCCCATCTACACTGCCAACACTTCTCCTTGACATTTTACTTTCCTTGATCGGTCTGTTCAGCTGTGCTTACCAGACCCATCTTTTCAACAAATCTTCTCTGCTTCTTTGCGCCTATCGGTTTTGTCAAGATGTCCGCAGTCATTTCCTCCTACGAACAATACTGTAAGACTATGACGCCTTTCTTCGCCAGGTCTTTCGTGTAGTAGAGACGCGTGTCGATATGTTTCGACCTTCTCAATAGTCGCTCCTCCTTCACAAAATCGATGCAGCTTCTGTTGTCCTCCAGAATCACAGTTGGACCATTTTGCTTTTCACCAAATTCTCCCAGAAGACGCCTGAGCCAGACTACCTCCTTGCATGCCTCCGATGAGACAATGTACTCCGCCTCCATGCTGGAAAGCAGAACACTTGTCTGCTTCCGTCTTGCCCAGCATACAGTTGCATCTCCCAGTCGAACAACATAGCCGGCGTCACTATAACCGATCAGCGTGACTGGTCCGTCTCGATTTGTTGCCAGCATCAGCTTGTAGTAGCTCGTCTTCACCAGGTATCGGACGACACGTTTCAGTTCTATCCTGTCGATCACGGTTGGACAGCTCACTTGACGACTCAAGATGGAAACACTCACGGCAACGTCGGGGCGCGTATTCACGGTCACGTACAGGAGTGCTCCAACAAGACTGTGGTAACGCCGATTATCGTCCAGCTTCTTGCTTCCTTCTCGACTACGGTAGTAGCCAATGTCGATCGGAACACTTGACCCTTTGGCATGTTGAAGCCCGAAGCGATCCCCTAACTTTTTGATGTACGCTTCTTGGTTCAAGCTGTAGAAGCCGTTGATCTTCGTTACACGAACACCCAGGAAATGGCTCACTTCTCCAAGTGATGAAAGAGTTATGTTCTTGCTCAGCTCCTCCTTCAGATCAGAAATGTCCTTCTCGTTGGTGCTCGCTGCCAGCATGTCGTCGAAATATATTTACAGATACATTCTTCTTCCGTCGGCCAGTCTCTTCGAATACAAGCACGGATCCGATCGAGATTGCCCGAAGTCGTGTTCCACATTCTAGCAGCCTGTTTGAGGCCGTCAAGGCTACGCTGGAGACGGCACATGAGATTCTCGTTGCCTTCCTCGATGATTATTCTCGGCTGCTGCATATAGATAATTTCTTGCAGCCGGCCATGCAGATACGCCGACTCAACGTCAATGTGGTGCACTACCATGTTTTGATGACCAGCAATCGTCAAGAGAATCCGAAAAGTCGTCAGCGTTCCAACTGTCGCGAACACAGCATCGTAGTCGACGCCGATTTGCTGCAAGAAGCCTCTCGCTACTAGCCGAGCCTTGAAGCGAGTAACATTTCCAGTGTTATCATCCTTCTTTCGAAACACTCACTTGCAGCTTATGGGTACACGACCAGGTGGTAGTTGTTCCACCTTCCACAGGTCCTGCTCGGATTCACTAACTGCTTCCTGGTAGCTTGTCGGTTCTTCATGTACAACCATCGCAGAATCTACTTCGTAGTCACCGTAACGCTCCGGAAGCATACCCCGGATACTTCGTTTCGGTCTTACTTGTTCTTCTGGCTCCTCGGGTTCTTCTTCTTCCCATTCGTAGAACTCGTCGTCAGATTCGTTTCCTGGTTCCTCCTCCTCAATCTCCGGCTCTTCTATAACGGCTTGCTCCTCCTCCTCCTGAATCGGGACATCCTACTCGGATTTCTGTACCACGCTTGGTTCCACGTGGTATTCACTACTGGTAGCAGCTGAATCACTAGACATTAGCGACCCGTCACCGAGTTCAACGAATCGCGGCTGATTCTAATCGCGTTCGTTTTCGGATTGAGGAACCTGTAAGCCTTCCGATCGTCGCAGTAGCCAGCGAACACCAGTCGTTATGGCTTACTATCGAGCTTGGAGCGTTTTATGTCCGGACTCTGTACGTAAACTGGACTTCCAAACACCCGCAAGTTACTCAACGATGGTTTCTCACCGAACCAGATTTCGTACGACGTTCTCTCGGCCATTCGCGATGGCAGTCTATTCTGCAGGGTAGGCCGCGGTTGCGACTGCTTCTTCCCAGAACCACTTGCATACAATGTGGACAACATCGAACATCGACGATGACACTGAATGTCAAAAAACAAATAGACGTAAACGTAGAAACTGTGGTGACGATCATTTACCGACAAGTAAGGATTGCCCGGAACGTATAGGAATGAAGCATCTAAATGTTCCAATGGCAGTCTACAAAATAACATTTCAAGAAGCAGAACAGCTATACCCGAAACTTCACATTGGCACTTAGTACAGATATGCTCTTCTGGAGTCTACCGTTGAATTTCCAGAAATGGAACAACCAAGTACGACTAACAGGGAGTTTAGAAAGGTGAGTAGCACGAACAAAACGAAAATGGATTACAAATACATCGTACAAAAATTGATAAACAATAAAAATAACCTTACAATCCAATTACAAAAACATCTTTTCAAGAGAGACAAGAAAACATACAACAAACCCGAAAGAGACTTGCTATTGATTGAGATTGGAACAGTGATACAAAACATATTAGGTAATTCAAAAGAACATTTCAAAACATAACAATTTTTCTCTATGAAATTATGGATCCGCAGCCAACTAAACATCCGCAGTATAAGACCTCTTCATAAAAAATAATCAATCAAAACTTACCTTAAAACGACAAATATTCACATACACTGATAGGCAAAATAAAGTGCCCACCTCTTCGTTTTTTTCAATTTCTCTCATTAACTTGGTTCAAATTAAAGTAAACACAGTGTAATTTTTTTCTTATTTTATTTTTCATATTCTATTTAAGTTTCACTTATGAAATACTGAAAAAAAAGGAGTTTTCCTTAAAGAAAAAAAAATTCAATTTGCGTTGAAAAAAAAAACAGTGACAAAATAAAGTGCCCACTTCAAAAATCGATATGTTTTCGATAAGTTTCCATTGGAAGACCCCGCGATTGTTTATGTTTTGATATTTTGACATGTTTTGAAGCAAACGGCTCAATCTGGTGCATTTGTATACGTGGTCGCATTTGATTCAATTGAAAAAAAAGGAGAACGCAGTGCTTTCGAAAGCAATTCCCTTGTGTATCCGAAAATTGGTCGTTCGTGATGTGCAAAACGGTGAATCGCACCGGGCTGTCGCTAAGAAGTACAGTATCAGTAAGGCAGCGGTTGGCAAAATTCTTCTGAAGCTTAAAACGTTTGGATCAGTGGTGGATCGCCCTGGCAGAGGCAGGAAGCGGAAAACGGATGCGAGAACGGACACCAAGATCATGCGCGAAGTCAAGAAGAACCCGAAGGTAACTGTCCGCGAGATCCAGGAAACCCTTCAGTTATCAGTTTCCGGTCGAACTGTTCGTCGCCATCTCGTAGCACATGGGTTGAATAGCAAACTTGCTCATTTATCAGCAAGGTAAACAAAGCCAAACGGCTGAAGTTTGCTAAGGAGCATGCTGATAAGCCCCTAGAGTTCTGGAAAACGGTTCTCTGGACGGACGAATCAAAATTCGAGCTGTTTAACTGAAAGCGGCGGGTTCGTGTTTGGTGCAGATCGGGAGAGGAGCTTCAGGAGCGCCACATCCAAGGCACGATGAAGCATGGAGGAGGAAATGTGATGGTCTGGGGGTGTTTTTTGTGGGGTGGAGTGGGAAGCATTGTGAAAATCGACGGGATAATGACGGCAGATTCTTACATCAACATCCTGCGAGAAAATCTGAAGGTTTCGCTGATCCAGACGGGCCTTGAAGAGAAGTTTGTATTCCAGCAGGACAACGACCCGAAGCATACTGTCAAGAAGACCAAGTCTTTCTTCCGGTCTTGTCGGATCAAACCGCTGGAATGGCCTTCACAAAGCCCGGACCTCAATCCCATCGAGAATTTGTGGGCGATTCTCGATGCCAGGGTTGACAAAACTGGTGTTACCAATAAAAATAACTATTTTGAAGCCCTGGAGCGCACCTGGGAAGAGCTAGATCCACAGCACCTAAAGAACCTGGTCGAGAGCATGTCGAAACGCCTGCAGGATGTCCTGAAGGCAAAAGGATGACACATCAATTATTGAAATGCTTTTATTTTACTTTAATTTATGTTTTCTGTGGCCTAAATGAAGTGGGCACTTTATTTTGTCACTGTTTTTTTTTCAACACAAATTGATTTTTTTTTCTTCAAGTAAAATCCCTTTTTTTTGCAGTATTCCATAAGTGAAACTTAAAAAGAATATAAAAAATAAGATAATAAAAAAAATAAAGCATGTTTACTTTAATTTGAACCAAGTAAATGAGAGAAATTGAAAAAACGATGAGGTTGGCACTCTTTTTTGCCTATCAGTGTATTCTTACTTCAAGAAACTTGGCTAAAGATTCATTTCCATAGATATACTGGCAGATAGCCTGCACAGTAGTGGCTTAGCAGGAATTTTAAATATTTTTTTGTATAATTTACTATCAGAAAAACCACCAAAAGCTAGATATTGACAATTGCTTGGAAAATAGATTGCTTGGAAATAGAATTGGTAGTGTTTACTACAAAGCGGTTCCCAGCTGAACTGCGGCTCAAGCTGTTGGGAAGAGACATTACCCAATCTTTGACCTACAAATACCTTGGGGTCATGTTTGATTCAAAATGCACTTGCGTTTTTGAAACAGAAATGTCAACAAAGGATCAATTTTCTAAGATCAATTTCCGGGACATGGTGGGGTGCTCACCCGATAGACCTCATTAAACTATACAAAACAACTATTCTTTCAGTTCTCGAATATGGCTCTTCTTGCTTTCTCTTGGTAAGAAACAGCCACCTAATTAAATTGGAACGCATTCGCGCCCTTGGCAGGAGTAAAACTCTTACAGAACCGCTTCTGGGAGCTCTCATCGAGGATTCTGATCAAGTGTGGAATCAGTAACAACCTTGTTATTCAAAACTTCAAAGAAATGCTGAAATTGAGTACTCAGTCTAGATTCTTCCGAATCTACCAACTATATGTTGTCCGATATAAGTCTTCCATGTTATAATTCTCCTAGTGTACGCATCCCTTATCACAGTTCCTCCATTGATTATGCTCTCCACGAAACAGGCTATTCAAGGAGTTCCAGATCAACTTCAACCAATTTTAATTCCCCATATTTTTATTGAAAAGTACCAACATGTCAATTGCAATAGAAGAATTTCCACTGATGGGTCGCGCATTGATGGATCCTTTGGTTTTGGTGTTTACAATGAATTCTCATCTGCCTTCCGGAAACTTCAGGAACCTTGTTCCGTATATGTAGCTGAGCTGGCAGCAATCAATCTCGAATTGGGAATAATTTTCAACATGCCCATAGACCATTATTACATCTTTTCAGATAGTCTCAGTTTTATTGAGACCCTGCAGTCGATGAATTCAATGAGGCACTCTTCTTACTTTTACTTTCTTTCAAAAATAAGGGAGCAGATGTGTGTGTTGGTTGAAAGATCATTTAGGATTACCTTTGTATGGGTCCCCTCACATTGCTCAATTCCAGGCACTTAGAAGGCGGAACCTCTAGCAAAGTTAGGCGCAGAAGAAGGCGAGATTTTTGAAAGAAAAACTTCACATGATGATTTTTTCCCATTAGTACGTCAGAGTTCTCTTCAAAGTTTACAAAACGATTGGACAAGTAATTCTCTTGGGCGGTGGTTACATTCCATTATTCAAAATGTTTCGTCGAGATCCTGGTTCAAAGGTCTGGATGTAAGTCACGGTTTCATTCGTGTGATGTCAAGACTTTTGTCCAACCACTACTCGCTAGACGCACATCTCTACAGAATTAACCTCGACGATAGCAATTTATGTAGGTGCTGAGCCGGTTATGATGACATCGCTCACGCAGTTTCGCATTGTCCGGATATTTTTTTTATTATTTCTTTATTAGAGTGGCTTTCAGCCACCTGGGCTGGTTCGCCACTGCCCGGATAAGGATGCCTCCAGAGCAAGACTATTGGATACCCTAGTTGCCCGAGGTAGACAACCCTTCCGCGAGGTAAGAGATGTTTTGGGAATGCGTGATCTTCCCTACATGCAAGCGATTTACGAATTCCTTTGTTTGTCTGATCTAAGAGTGTAACGTCATCACCCCTCTTCCTTCCGCTCTAGTAAATTCCCTGCCATTGTGTCCCCGTTATACTATCCTTTTGTTTCCGTGCTACTTGTACCTGCCCAGCAAGCTGTGGTCAACCATCTGCGGCTTTGTTCCTGAAAGGGACTACAGGGATCGATGATCTGGTAGATGTCGCAACCACAAGCAATAAATAGTGGCTTAAACAAGTTACCTGCCTAGCTCTTTATAAACGATAATGTGACCCATTAGCCTCGAGCTAGCCACAAGTAATTGGGGCCCCACTTTTACTAAAATCGAAAAAAATAATTTTGTGACAATAATATTGAATATCGACTCCGTAAAGTGTTACACACGCCTGAGCCGAACAAATAAACGAACTGATTAAAAAAACCATATAATTTGGCTGAAGCCAGATGACAGATTTCAATTTCTAAACTATAGCGTCATTAAAAGCCGTAGAACAGATGGTTACGGTAATACAGGAATACCACCAGATTATCAAAAATTAAAAATATTTTAGCAAATCTCTTCAACTGTGTGGATAGAAGTACAACCCCAGTTTTATTAGGCAGAGACTTTAATTCTCACAGCCCAATTTGGGATAATCAATGTGCCAAAGCAGACCAAAGAGGAGAATTTATTAGGGATCTCCTGGAACACAGTAATATCATCTTAACACAGGTACATCAAGAAGATGGGAAGGCTTAAATCAAGAATCGGCAGCATTTGATCTTACGCTCATAACAGCAGGTACTTGACCACAGATTAGGATGACATAGGATGGGACAACAAATTAGTCGAATGTGTAATAAATGCATTCAAACAATATTGAAAACAATACATCAAAAATAGTCATAATTAAAGAAAAAGCAAAACCTTCTTTGTGCATTGGAGTCGTTTTTGACCAATCAACATCTCAAAAAAGCTCTTGCGTCTAAAAAATAAACGAGGGATCTGAAATTTTCGGACTTTTCCTAACTTTTGAAAACAAACACATTTTGGGCAGTTACAGCTTTCAGCGACCTCTAGAAGTGAGGCTACAAAGAAAAGTTACACATAGTGCTAACCACACTAACCACAAGGCCGAGCTGCACACGAACACATGAAAGGATTCGAACTTGAGTTGAAGATGCACGAACAGAGGAAGCACGAACACTATTTCGTTTCTATTCGTTTCTATTGTTACTTCTGATTCTGACAGCGACAGTTCTGTGTAGCAAGTCAAGCAGAAACTTTCAAAAACTATTTGTCAGTTCCAATTCCACATGAGAAACTAGACAAAAATTGTGATTATTATATTAAACTTTAATGGATGAATAAGTTGTACTATTCATTGAAAAGTAAAACCACTTACAGCTAACTCGATTGTTAACATGAAATCAAGCACTACATGTAGGAAGGACATACACGCTTATTGTAAACACATCTTTGCAGGCTATTTTATCACCAACTGAAGATTGCTCACATTAATCAAGATCACTTTCCGTTTCCCAACAATGTTTACATTATGTGTTTACAGTATTTACATAATTCCTGAAAATCTTTGTCATTAGTAGGTGGCATGATTTTGGTTTTTTTTTATTCCAAAAAATAGTCATTTCTCACAGTACAAAGTTGGCTGTGGGTTGATTTCTGGGAAGTAGATGTCGTGATCGGATTTTGAAAAGCCAGCTTTACAAAAAATATATCATTTTGATTGAACCTTCGGTTGAATTTCATCATGAATGATGATTTTGAGTTTGGATCTTCAGATGACAAAGTAGTTGCATCAGAACCAGAAGATAATGCAATCGAAAATTCTCGAATTCTGATGATGAATTTTTGGGCCCTACCGAAATCGGTTCCGGATGTGGCCAAATGTCATGGTTGGTTTATGGAACGTTATCAGTATTCAAAACCATGAAATTTGAGTCTATGGCATGATGTTATTGAAGATCTGTATTCGAAATCATTCATTTTGAGCCATCGAACGGTTCAAATCCTTGGGATTTCAAATTTGTCCCTTTGGGCCCAACCGGTTCCAGAATATTTGTATGTGGCCAAATCCTCTGGTTGATTTATGACATGATGTTTTTTTCAGATCAGTATTCGAAATCGTGTATTTTGACAAATATATGAGGTTTCAATATTGCCCTCTTCGGATACATACCGGAACCGGTTCTGGGTTCCAATGTGCCCAGAATGGCCAGTTTTAAAATAACAGGCCAGCATGTGATTTTAAGGAGCCATACTTTTTATTTGTAACCAAAATATCAAAAATCGGTTTAAAAATAAAATTTTGGGAGCGTGTCAAAGTCTTGGGTAGTTTTGGACCCTGGATGCACTATGTGTAACTTTTTCTTTATGCATTAGGAAGGTTAAAAATAAAAACCAAATAAACCTCAAATTTCTAAAAACTAGCACTGATCTAAATAAGGAACTAAAAGAAGCTTTAAAGAATTCAACCTATAAAATATAACGTTTGCATTAAAAACAGGACAAAAATTGCCGATATTTCCTGGGTTAACCTTCACCAGCACTGACGAATCTACCCATGCAGCATTAATCATAGTAAGCTATGAGTCAGCAGACAAAATTTGACAGCTGTATCATTCGAACTATTACCGTGATGGTAAAAGCAGTGAAGCAACTCCGTTCAGAAGTGTGTGCGGTCAAAGAACGGCACCCGGACATCGTGCGGCACTTTGTGGACGCCGGATATGCCCGTTCCGGCATCTACAACATCTTGGCACTATTAGACAACAATCAGACAATAATCAGAGCATCGAAAGAAAACCCGGTTCCGGACGGCCGACGACCCTGAGCGACAAGAAGCTCCAAAGGATGCTGAAGCGGAAAACCGAGGGAAAAGTGACTACATCGCTGCGTGCGCTTGGCCGGGAGGTCGGTTCAACCGGCCAAACACTGAAAAATTACCTGGCGAACATGAACATACATGTCAGGAAGCGGAAGTCGCGTCCACTGGTTTCGAAGCTGCAGGCAATGACGCAGTGGTAGCGGCTGAATAAGATGGTCAGCTCGATTTCCCGGAAAAGTTAATTTTCCTTTTTTTTTTTTTTCTCAAATATTAAACTGAAAAAAATGAAGCTTTAAAGTACATCTATATACTTATGTATTGAAATTTATTGTAACAAGTGTTTGAAAGAACAGTTCATGTTTAAAAGAAGGGTGAATCTCCTATAAATGGTTCTCTCGAATATTTTTTTGTACTTTTATGAAAAAAGAGAAAATACCTTTCATAGGAGATTTACCCTTCTTTTAAACAAGATGTTCTTTCAAAAATTTTGAAAAAAAAAGAAAAGCTGAATATCAGTACTGTTGCTTATTTTTGTAGAATATATAGAAAATAAATAGATCAAACAAATATCATGATTATTATGTTTATAATATAGCATATAGTTATTAACATGAGGTTATATTTATAAAACGAAATTAGGTTTTGTATAAATTTATTGAAAAAACTTTTTTTAGAAGAATATTAAGTTTTCCGGAATTTAAACCTTTCGGGAAATGTTACATTTCGAGAAACGATTTTCCGGGAAATGTCATTCCGGGAAACGAAATTCCGGGAAATGACGTACAATCGCGTCGTTCAACAAGTAATACTATAAGGGCGAAGACGCCGTGTTCTGGCCGGATCTGGCGTCGGCCCACTACTCGAAGCGATCGTTGGAGGAGATGGAGCGGCTAAATATCGATGTGGTACCCAAGTCGGCGAACCTGCTGTGCCCCCCAGCTGCGTCCTATCGAGAATTTCTGGGCCAACCTGAAGCGTCAGATCTACTACAACAACGCGAAAACTGAGGAGGGATTGTTAAATAAAACGAAGAAAGAACTCAAAAACATGCCTACACGCATGTTTTCGTCCACCATGGCGAATGTTTTAGTTGACTGCCGGAAAGCCGCTCGCAAGCGCGTAGAATTTTTTTGGAACTAAGCTTAAACAATTACCCATTACAATGGGAAATTTATCAAAAGCAATTATCTGTCTAACCTTTTTTTTTATCACCGTCCGAAAAAAGTCCATTTTTTTTAATGCAAACGTTGTCCTAATATAAATTCACAAGGTCATGAAAACATACATTTTTGCTAATTGACAAAGCAGAGAGTATTAGTATTACATATTCCATTGAAAATGCGTGTTTTTAAATGTTTTCCAATGCTCAGTTCAAGTGTATAAATTTCAATTGAAAGTTCGACCACCTTAACGGTTTTTCAAACATCTCCGGTTTACATCAACTGATAGTTTCATTTAGTTTTGCTGTGTAAATATTTATGTTTTTAGCAGTTTGCTTCAAAATATCTAGATATCATTGCAACCACGCCTTAAAAATGTCTAAAACAGTCGTTTGATTGAAAAATTATAATTTTTTTTCAACCTACTGTGTCAATTTTTAAAAGCAAACCGTTGGTAAAACAACGCCGCCTAGGTTAGGTTTCACCAAACTAAAATTGACAGACTATCAAATCTCGAAGCGGCCAAGTGGCGCCATCAACATACGATTCACCAAAACTAACGGAAACGAACTGAAATTTTAAAATGAGAAGGGCACTCAAGCTTGGATGACTGTTCTCTATGTTAATATATAACAAGGAGAGTAGGCATAGAAGTAAATTATTTAAGATACAAAAATAGGATCTTATGAATCATGTAAACGATATAAGCGATATGCCAAAACATACTAGCTTATCATTTGTCTTTTCTAGTCATCTAAGGTAACTAACTTAAATGTAAAAACTAACGATGCGGTTATATGAAGTATTTCACATTAAATTCAATTGAGAACAAATTACAAAATTTGATTTCCACGTTACAAAAATTTAAAATTTAATGTAATTTTGATGTTGTTTGCTTGCAATTTTTTATGTATGATGCACATAAAAGGTGCAAGCAAATAACATCAGAATCACATGAGGTTTTAAATTCACGTTACTTGGAAATCAAATCTTGTAATATGTTCTCAATTGAATTTTACATGAATTGATTAAACATAACAAAACTATTTCACTGTTCAAAATGTAGAGGTTTGCACCTAGGAAGTTGACCCTGAGGAGATCCAGAATGAGGCTACACATAAGGAGGGATAAGCTTAGGTATTTGAACATTATTATGCTCACGAAATAACA
>JASCZW010010616.1:0-35788 GCA_034211315.2 Aedes japonicus | reverse complement strand
TGAGGTGAACATTGTTGGCAGAACATTTGAGGCGGTGGCAGAGCAGTACACCAGACTAAAGCGTAAAGCAGTGAAGGTTGGGTTGAAGACAAATACGTCCAAAACGAAGTACATGCTGGCATGCGGAACCGAGCACGGCATAGTTCGACTAGGCAGCAGTGTAACGATCGATGGCGATTAGTTCGAGTTAGTCGACGAATTTGTCTCCGGCTCGCTGGATTACTTCGCGGATAATGACAATAGCCGTATTATCAAATGTGGTCAAACAGCCTGTTCTCCCTGTATGAAGTGCATCCTGTATACAATTATATTGTAATAGGACCGGTTGTTTTCGACGGGCATGAGGCGTGGACAATGCTCCAGGAGGACTTGCGAGCACTTGGAGTTTTTGAGCGAAGGGTGTTAAGAATCATCTCTGGCGGAGTGCAGGGGAACTGAGTCTGAAGGCGGATGATGGACCATTAGATCGCTCGACTCGCTGAAACACACAGTATTCGAAAGGTGGTCAAATCTGGACGAATATGCTCGGCAGAACCTGTTGTGAGAATACCCGACAACTATCCTACGAAAATGATGTTCGATGGGAATCCGGTTGGCACAAGACGACGAGGGGCGCAACATGATAGAAAGTTAGGCCAAATGGAGCAAGATCTAGGGAGTACAAGGTGCCCATGGAATGGAAGGGGAGCAGTCGTGAATCGAGAACGTTGGAGGGATATTGTGTATCAGATAATGTTATAATTACATTATGCCATGAAAAATACAAATAAAATAAAAATAAAATAAGGGGTAATACATCAGGGGGTAAGCGTTTTTTAATATTGGCGTACCATTAAATACCAAATTTTTCATGTTTTCCTTTATTCACTATGATGTTCTTGATTGATGAAACAAAACTCCAACTGTTGTGTAATTTTGGAAGTCTTACGTACCGTACCGTGGGTCCTCGCATAACTCAAACGGTAAAGGAGCAGCTACAAAGCAATACCATGCTGGAGATGGCTGGGTTGCGGAATTTTTCGTAAAGGAAAATTTCTCGACTCCCTAGGCATAAGGTATGATTGTACTTGCCACACAATCATACTCATGCAAAAATGGTACCTGGCTTCGAAAGCTCTCAACCGAAAACTGTGAAGGAAGTGCATTAAGAACACTAAGTTGAGAGCAAACAATAATCTAGTTGTGAAAGCAATAACCTTGAAATGCTAAAAAGAAACGCACCGTAAATTGGGGACGAATTGAAACACTATCCAACACATTTGTAGGTGTATAAGAAAACGGTGAATTCTATAGTAAACGACGAAGCGCATGTGTTCAACGAACCCGAAGCTCTTCGTTATAGGAATGCTCAATTTGCACGTAACTTTTTTTTACACAAAACAAACCATCTACCACAACATCAGGTGGTAATTTATTCAATACCATCCATACAATACGTAGCATATATTTGACCTCCCCCTTCTTTTGATACCCTACGTCATTTGTCGTTTCTTCAAAGTTGATGCGTATTATCCACTGCCTAGGTATCGAAGGAGGTTAGCTAAATGCCCGATTTATTATTTTAAATTAATCCAGCAAGTCTGCCTCGTTTCCTATGTGTCCATCTTTACCAACTTTCGCATAAATTAAATGCATTGTGACTGGTGGTGTAATTTCTCGAATAAGATTGGTTTGAGATGATAGATATTAAGTTCAACCATAGTTTTGTATCACGGAGTCGATTTCAAAATTTAATTAAGAAAAACTCCCCAACCCCCACCCTCCTTTCTAGTGACGTTTTTAGATCAAAATAGTTCAAACTTTCAACGCTCTGTGCCAGCCACTGACTGAGCTTTGATTGAGCTCAAATTATACATAGGTTCTTTCTTCGAGCCAGTTAACATTTTGTTTATGGTTTGTTTGTGAAATTTGATGGTCACTTTATTTATCGTTTGTGAAATTTGATGGTCAAACATTTATCGCCACCACCAAATAAGAGAGGTACATTTTTGATTTATATGAGAGCAAAACAATGGTGATTTCTTTATCAATAAGGCTTGTTCGCGACAAAATGTGGACACCCCTAGATACGTATATCTCAGGAAATACTTCATCTACGCGTGAAATATTTCGCAGACTGATGAACGTATGCCTGTTCATTGTGTAAAATCAATTTTTGCTGATACCACAAACTTTTAAATCGAAGATGGCGTCGAAAAAAAGGCAAGTGCGAAAAGCAATTGTGTGCGGTCGATATGAAAATCCGGATCTGTCAGTAAGGCTTGGTTTTCCTGCAAGCACTGTCCATAACGTTCTTTCGATACACGTTTGCCGACAGCTAGGAAGGCTGTGAGCGGAACAAACACGGATCTCAGGAATCATCAGGAGGACGTGAAGGTGAAGCAAATATTGCAGAAGAGACCAGATTTTTCGGTACGAACTGTGGCTAGAAAAATAAAAATGCCCCCAACTTTCGTGCATGCTTCCAAGCCTCGGCAAGATATGAAGTCGTTAAAGGTGAAAACTTTACCGAGCCGTAACTAATGATAAACAGAATATGTCGGCTAAACCCGGGCTCGTAAGTTGTATTGCGAATATTTGTCGGAATTTTCCTGCGTGAAGATGGACGATGAAACTTATGTGATGGAAGACTTTCAGCAGCTTCCCGGAATGTCTAATTAAAATGCCATGCAACGATACGCCGTAGAGGAGCATTTCAAGACGAAGAAAAAGGTCAAGGTTCCCAAAAAATATTTGGTTTGGCAGGCAATATACAGGTGTGGTCGAGCAAGCCAAAGCTTCATCACAACCGGAACGGTAAACAAGGAAATATCTCGTGAAGAATGCCTGAAGAAGCGACTGTTATCATTTCAACGCAACCACGACGCTCCCTCGTTATTCTGGCCGGATTTGGCATCTTGTCACTCGGCCAAAGATGTTTTGAAATGGTATAAAACGAATGAAGTCCATGTTGTACCGAAAGAGGCGAATCCGTCCAACTGCCCGGAGTTGCGACCTATCGAGCGATATTGGGCTCTCGTGAAGAGAGAACTCTCGCAATATAAATAACAAGCTACAACTACACTGATAGGCAAAATAAAGTGCCCACCACTTCGTTTTTTCAATTTCTCTCATTAACTTGGTTCAAATTAGAGGAAACACGGTGTAGTTTTTTTTCTTATTTTTTTTTTATATTCTTTTTAAGTTTCACTTAGCGAACGTCCATTAATTACGTCACGCAAAAAATGACTTTTTACAACCCCCCCTCCCCCCCTTGTCACGTTTTTTGTATGGACCTTTAAATTTTTTTGTATGGATCATCACGTTTTCTCAAACCCCCCCTCCCTCCTTACTGCGTGACATAATAAATGGACCTTCCCTTATGGAATACTGAAAAAAAGGAGTTTTACTTAAAAAAAAAAATCAATTTGTGTTGAAAAAATAAACAGTGACATAATAAAGTGCCCACTTCAAAAATCGATATGTTTTCGATAAGTTTCCATTGAAAGACCCCTCGATTGTTTATGTTTTGATATTTTGACATGTGCTTTCGAAAGCAATTCCCTTGTGTATCCGAAAATTGGTCGTTCGTGATGTGCAAAACGGTGAATCGCACCGGGCTGTCGCTAAGAAGTACAGTATCAGTAAGGCAGCGGTTGGCAAAATTCTTCTGAAACTCAAAACGTTTGGATCAGTGGTGGATTGCCCTGGCAGAGGCAGGAAGCGGTAAACGGATGCGAGAACGGACACCAAGATCATGCGCGAAGTCAAGAAGAACCCGAAGGTAACTGTCCGCGAGATCCAGGAAACCCTTCAGTTATCAGTTTCCGGTCGAACTGTTCGACGCCGTCTCGTAGCACAGGGGTTGAATAGCAAACTTGCCCGGAAGCGCCCATTTATCAGCAAGGCAAACAAAGCCAAACGAGTTAAGTTTGCTAAGGAGCATGCTGATAAGCCCCTAGAGTTCTGGAAAACGGTTCTCTGGACGGACGAATCAAAATTCGAGCTGTTTAACCGAAAGCGGTGGGTTCGTGTTTGGTGCAGATCGGGAGAGGAGCTTCAGGAGCGCCACATCCAAGGCACGATGAAGCATGGAGGAGGAAATGTGGGTTGTTTTTCGTGGGGTGGAGTGGGAAGCATTGTGAAAATCGACGGGATAATGACGGCAGATTCTTACATCAACATCCTGTGAGAAAATCTGGAGGTTTCGCTGATCCAGACGGGCCTTGAAGAAAGTTCGTATTCCAGCAGGACAACGACCCGAAGCATACTGCCAAGAAGACCAAGTCTTTCTTCCGGTCTTGTCGGTTCAAACCGCTGGAATGGCCTCCACAAAGCCCGGACCTCAATTCCATCGAGAATTTGTGGGCGATTCTCGATGCCAGGGTTGACAAAACTGGTGATACCAATAAAAATAACTATTTTGAAGCCCTGCACACTGTTGCCAAAGGCGAAAAAACGTGATCGAAATTGTTTTGACCCCGAAAACAACGTTTTTTTGCTATAGTTTCTTCTGCAAAGTTTTGTCATAAATTATTCTCCATCTTATGATGATAAAAATTTTGGTGATTTATCTCCTCAGTAGTGAGAAAAAAAAAATTTTAATTATTGCAAATAAAAATAAACTTTGTTTGGCAAAGTTATAGCCCATTTAATACAAAACAACTTTGCTGAAGCTTACATATGCCTATCTATTGGTTTTAATGTACATTTGAGGAGTTTTCTATTGAACATCCCTTAAATTCAGTTTTTTGAATATAACATCTCATGGAGATTTTCTACAAGTTTCAAATATTCAACACTTTTGTTTATCATATAAAAACACACAAATTTGCTGAAAATAGTATAATTTTATCTCTTTTAGTTTTTGAGATATTTAGGGTTTTATTTGAAAAAATGTACTTTTTCAGTGTCAAAAATCATAGTATTCTGCAAATTTTTGCAAACGAAACTATTTGCATATGAAAGTATGAATCAGTCATTGTTAAATCCAGATACAACCGCTCGTCTCTTGCTGTCCCTTGGGGGCCAAAGCCAATGTTCTTATAACCACTACATGACTTTACTAGGAACGAACAGGCTCATTTCTCTTAACATATTCGATAGCATTACGTTTCAAAAGATAGGCAATTAATGGTAATACTACATATAATTGAAAATAAAAATTGACGGTGATAAAACTTTAAATAAAGAACTTCTTTTTTCTTTTTTTGCTGTTTTAACGGTTAAACGTTAAACCGCGGTGGTCATTTGTCCCGGACAATAAAGAGCAGGCGCATAAAATTCAAATCCATTGGTTTCCTTGGCAACGCAGTGTAATCAAGCAATCACGCATGGTACATATATATATATATATAAAAGCTGCTTGCGTTTGAGAATATAGCGCTGATGAATTGACATTTGCGTCTGCGATGAAGCTTCGTGAAGAAGGCAAAAGGGCTGAAGCTACAATAATAACAATTGCCACTCAATCGACACCTACTCGAGCAACACGGATGTTGAAATCTGTGAGTATACCTCCAGCTACTTGTATTTCGTATTCTTCAGAGGAAGCATTGGCTTTGATTTGCGATACTCAGCTCACCGTAGCACAGTATACGAAGTTACGTCTGGAAGCCAAAAGTCGTAACGCCAATTTGTATCCCGCATACAAGAAAATTTTGGATGCTAAACGTAGTTGCTATAATGAAAAGAATTCAATTACGATTACTGAAACCAACATGGAAATAAAACTGCAAGCACTTCTTGACCATACTGTTGAGCGGATCATTCTTACCAAAGAAAAGATAATCACCAACTTTTCAGATGAAGAGTTACAGAATCTACTCTTTACAGTAAAATACGGATATGACGGCAGTGGTGATCACGCAGAATATAAGCAAATATTTTCAAATGACGATGGTACCGCATCGGATAGCCACATTTTTGCGACATCTATTGTACCAATCAACATTGTGGTTGGTGAAAAATTCTGTTCGAGAATCCCCGGCCTTCGTCTACAAGATTTTGCAGGCCATTGCACTTGCAGTTTGCCAAAGAGTCCGCACTTCTTATTGCTGCGGAAAAGGCTAGATTAGATAGTCAGATAGCTGAACTTCAGCCGGTGACTGTAGAGTGTTTTGGTCGATCCGCTCTGGTAAAATTTAAGATGCTCATGACGATGGTAGATGGCAAAGTGTGTTATGCTGTCACATCAACATCGTCCCAACGATGCTATATTTGTGGAGCAACACCCTCTCAAATGAATAATTTGAGCACAGTGCGAAAAGAGAAGAAAACGAGGAAGCATTTCAGTTTGGTTTATCGATACTTCATGCTTATATTCGGTTTTTCGAATACCTGTTGCACTTATCATATTTACCGCCTTGAAATAAAAAAGTGGCAAATAAGGACAGCGGGACACAAACAAATCATGTTAGATAAGAAGAAATACATCCAATCTAGATTCAAAACAGAAATCGGTTGATAAGCCTCGCTCCGGTGGATGTGGCAACAACAATGACGGAAACACTGCCAGACGTTTTTTTTTTCAAAATTGGGAGCAGTCAGCGGAGATCACAGGAATCAATCGTGAAGCTATATACCGTTGCAAAATCATTCTTGAAACATTAGTATCTGGTAATGAGAAAAAAAATATAGTTTAAGTTCCATTATTAACATTGTAATGCATTATTTCCAGGATGTGAAATATGCATTGGAAACTGCCCATCTGCTGGTTAATTTGTATGATTGGTATCCAATGCCAGCATCAGTGCATAAAATTCTTATCCACGGCGCCAAAGTGATATCTTCATTTCTTGTTCCTATTGGTCAATTGTCGGAAGAGGCTCAGGAGTCCCGAAACAAAGACATCCGCAGATATCGAGAGGATCATACCAGGAAATTTTCAAAGTTGGAAACTAACACGGATCTTTTACACCGATTGTTAGAAACATCTGATCCTTTGATTTCGAGCATAAGAGGGTTCGGAAAGAAAAAGGAAACACCGTTGTCAAGGGATGTGAAAAATCTTTTGGTCAAATCCGATGACAACACTACTGATGAAAGCGATAGTAGCGATGATGACGATCAATAGTGAAATACTTAATTTATGTTTAAATGCTTTGATAAAAATTATATCACTAAATAAAGGCTGGACCATTTGTTTTGTACTTTATTGACAATGCTGGGAATCTTTTTTGACGGAAAACAGCTTCAAAATTAAAAAAAAATAGCATAGCTGAGGTTATGTGGTGGTTCTAAGAACATTGGCTTTGGCCCCCAAGGGACAGCAAGAGACGAGTGGTTGTATCTGGATTTAACAATGACTGATTCATACTTTCATATGCAAATAGTTTCGTTTGCAGAAATTTGCAGATTACTATGATTTTTGACACTGAAAAAGTACTTTTTTTCAAATAAAACCATAAATATCTCAAAAACTAAAAGAGATAAAATTATACTATTTTCAGCAAATTTGTGTGTTTTTATATGATAAACAAAAGTGTTGAATATTTGAAACTTGTAGAAAATCTCCATGAGATGTTATATTCAAAAAACTGAATTTAAGGGCTGTTCAATAGAAAACTCCTCAAATGTACATTAAAACCAATAGATAGGCATATGTGAGCTTCAGCAAAGTTGTTTTGTATTAAATGGGCTATAACTTTGCCGAATAAAGTTTATTTTTATTTGCAATAATTAAAAAAATATATTTTTTCTCACTACCAGGGAGATAATTCACCAATATTTTTATCATCATAAGATGGAGAATAATTTATGACAAAACTTTGCAGAAGAAACTATAGCAAAAAAACGTTGTTTTCGGGGTCAAAACAATTTCGATCACGTTTTTACGCCTTTGGCAACAGTGTGCCCTGGAGCGCGCCTGGGAAGAGCTAGATACACAGCACCTGAAAAACCTGGTCGAGAGCATGTCGAAGTGCCTGCAGGAGGTGCCTGAAGGCCAAAGGAGGACACATCAACTATTGAAATGCTCTTATTTTACTTTAATTTATGTTTTCTGTAGCCTAAATGAAGTGGGCACTTTATTTTGTCACTGTTTTTTTTTTCAACACAAATTGATTTCTTTTTCTTTAAGTAAAACTCCTTTTTTTGCAGTATTCCATAAGTGAAACTTAAAAAGAATATAAATAATAAGATAATAACAAAAAATACAGTGTGTTTACTTTAATGGGAACCAAGTAAATGAGAGGAATTGAAAAAAAAACGAAGAGGTGGTCACTTTATTTTGCCTATCAGTGTATAGAAGAAATACGAACATCTTGAACAAAGGCAGCTCTTTTGCAAAGAAGTCTGCACAGACCCTAATGACTGGAGTAAACTCAAAAGTTTGTGGTTTCTACATGCAGCCTAATTAAGTTACTGTTATTAGTTCTAAGATGACTAATATTACACAATTCTCGAGTAATTTTTCAAAATGACGTAAGTCACAAAATGTAAACAAACGCGTTGTTCATGGCATGTTATTAAAAAATCATGTATATATGCCCATATTTATTGAACTTTTTGATGGATTATTTCTGAGAGTTATTACTAACTTTTTACAAAATGGTATAAAATCACTGTTGCACTTTTTGGGAAGCATGTACATTCATTGTCATATCATTTGAATGCCTCTTAACGACGCGTAAGTAAAAGTCTTTTTACCACAAGGTTAAAAATTTAGATTTTATTTAGTAAAAATTAATTATTTTAGCAAAGTTTTTTTTACCCCGTTTTGTTGCAGAAAAAACAAATACGTCATTTTGATAATTTCGACATATCTGTGTGAAATATCACACCTTGACGTAACATTTCGATGCATCAACATTGTCATTCGCAGAATGATGTATCATTTTGACGCAAGTAACATGCCATCTATCATACTGACTTATCAATATGACGTATTATCTTTTACTATTGCAGACGGTTGTAAGAAACATTTTTTCTAAATGAAACTTGAATTTTCTCTCCTAGTGTAACTTTTAAGCACAGTGATGTAATAATCTGGTTTTCAAAAAGGAATAAAAATAAATTCAAAAAATTTCAATGTTGATTTTCTCATTTTCGTCCATATGTTACTTCCGTCCATTTGAAAAAGTACTCAAGAATTAAATTAATAAAAAATGCATCTTGGATTGAACTTACAAATTTGTGTTATTCCATATACAATCTGTCCATATTTTGACGCGAACAAGCCTCATTAACATCAAAAAAGGACCTTACTACAAGAAATAACCAACAATTTTAACTCAGGCTGAAAATCTAATTTTCCATCAAAACAAAAAGTTACATTCTAGACCAGTGTGGATTGGTGGATAAATCCGAGTTCTTTTTAATTTATGTTTTGTTGAAATGATTTGAGAAAAATAAATCTAAAATCCCCAAAGGAACGCAACTTTGTGTTCCCAAATATTGTTTTTTTTTTTGAAAATTTTGTTCCAAGTGCTAGTCATTACAATCCTCCGAGGAGAATATTTTCACTTATGAATTAAATGTAATCAACTATTGCAAGAGTAACAATTCAGAAATCTCAGCAGAAATCAGGGCATTTTTAAATGATCAATCAATAGCCAAACTTTTGAATGTGCAATAATTTATTTGAAGTCCAAAAACCTTAAGCCACAATCAGCTTATGTCCTCCAACTGCAACCGGAGCAACGTTGTATGATCCGTGGGCGAGAGCAGCCTGCTTCGATACTGGAACCGACGACAGATATCCTCCGTTGTATCCCAAGTCGTAGACTGATGCACCAGCACCGTAGGTTCCCCATGGTTGTCCCCAAGGATAAGCGGTCTTAGCCACGTTGGCCTGAACGACGGTCTTGTGTCCATACAGGCCATTGTTGTGGGTTAGGCTAATCTGCTTTGATACTGGCCCCAATGGTAGATATCCTCCGTTGTATCCCCAACCATGCACTGGTGCACCAGCTCCGTACGTTCCCCATGGTTGTCCCCAAGGATAAGCTGTCTTAGCCACGTTGGCCTGAACGACGGTCTTGTGCCCATAAAGCCCATTGTTGTAGATGGAGGCGGCAGGAGACCATGCAGAGTCGGACCAGGAATTGACGTATGGATGAGCATTCCAGTTGGTGGCGGTGGTTTGGGGCCAAGTGTTGTACGCTCCATGTGCGTAAACTTCATTCGATGGCCACACAGAGGCGCTGCTGACTGGCCAGGATGGGTAGGACGCTTCTTCCGGGATGTAGGATGCGTAGGTTGCAACCGTAAGGGTCAAAGCGATGATTGCGACGAATGCCTGAGGAAAGTTTTAATCATAAAATTAGTGTTAGTTCACTTCTCCTAAATTGGATCAAACTTACTCTCATTTTGCACTGGTTTTGAAAATAATAAGTGTCAACTGCTGAACGAATGATTAACTATTGATTGATGAAGCAGTTCAAGCAACGAATCGTTTTTATACTTTTTCGATTTTCAACCGCGGCCAAAGCGGGTTCAAATGTTACGGTTGACTGATCTCCGCAAATCGTGAAAGGAAATTTTCGCTACTAGCAACAGGAAGTTCATGGTCTAGCTGCATTCATTCTGCAAGTAGTAGACATGTATTAGATGGTTATGAATAGCCTTGAGAGTTTTAAGAACGTGCACTTGACTTACAGTATAAAAACGTAAAATTAACTAATAATGAACAACAGTCAACAGTATTTCTTTCCTCAAACAACATAAGCTCAGTGCAATTTCAACAGCTTCAACATGAAGGTAGTTATACTTCTTTCGGGAAATTCTGAACATCACCTAAAGTTTCATTCTGACAGGTTTTCATCGCAATCATCGCTTTGACCCTTGCGGTTGCATCCCAAGCATCATACATCCCGGAGGTCGCGTCCTACCCATCCTGGCCAGTCAGCAGCACCACAGTGTGGCCACCAAATGGAGTTTATGCACATGGCGCTTACAACACCTGGCCACAAACCACCGCCGCCAACTGGAACGCTCATCCATACGTCAATTCCTGGTCCGAATCCGCATGGTCTCCTGCCGCCTCCATCTACAACAATGGGCTTTATGGGCACAAGACCGTCGTTCAGGCCAACGTGGCTAAGACAGCTTATCCTTGGGGACAACCATGGGGAACGTACGGAGCTGGTGCATCAGTCTACGGCCTAGGCTACAACGGAGGATATCTGTCGTCGGTTCCAGTATCGAAGCAGATTGCTATCACACACGGATCATACAACGTTGCACCGGTTGCAGTCGAAGGACATAAGCTGATTGTGGCTTAAAGTTAATGGAATCTTAATAAAAAAATATACAATTAGATCGTTCAAGGAATGAAACTTGCTGTTTTTTTGGCTAGGTGCATTTTTGAAAAATACGGAATTGGTTTATTTATCGACGCTTATTTTAGATCAGCAATGTGTCCAACCATAGAGCAATTTTTAACAGTATTGCAATTTACTGAGTCATTTATTGAAAAATTTCATCAAATATTTTTTTTTTTTTTAGCAAACACATACGTTACCCGAGCTGGAGAAAATAACGTATGAATACCTATTTTTGATCTTGATAACTGGCCTTGTTATTAAAAAGCTTAGATTAAGAGGTAAAATACCTAAGCAAAATACCTAAGAATTGCAAGCAAAATACAAAACTTGTTATTTCAAATACCTGGAAGTACCTGAGAGGTACTATTTTGGTATTGTTTTACCTAAATTTGGTATTCGCATAACATTATGGCAACAATTTTATGGTATTATCCTCAGGTATTTTACCTCCTAATCTGAGCTCATAAATACCAAGGCCAGTTATCGAGTTATTCGGTCCTGCTCGGGTATAAGTAAAGACTGTATTCGATGAAATTTGAACACACGCAATTGTTCGTAACTTTTAAGCGTGTGGGTAAAAATTGTTGAAATTTTAACTGAATGTATTTCATTGTGTTGTGTCAATTGTGTGATGTGTGGTCAAGTGATTTCAGTGATGGCTTCGAATGAAGAAATAGTGTGCCAACAGATTTTGGGCACTCACTTCGAAAACCCAAACGCTTCTCATCGATGGATCGGAAAACAGCTCGGATTCGCACATTCAACCGTATCTCATGTGATCAAAACGTTCAAAGACCGTAAGACAACGAAGCGGAAAAATGGTAGTGGCAAAAAACGTGGCACATCAAATCCGGAGAAGGCCAGGATGGTATTGAACCAATTTAAGCGTTATCTCAACATTTCGATCAGGTATGTTGCGAAAAAGGCGAAAGTTTTAGTTTGTTTTGTGCAGAAAACAATGAAACGTTCTGGATTACATGTGTACAAGGTCCAAAAGGCACCGAATCGGAGCGATAAACAGAACTCGGTGGCCAAAACTCGTGCAAGAAAACTGTACAGGGAGTGGCTCACAAAACCGTTCTGCATTGTGATGGACGATGAGACCTACATTAAAGCCGACACCAAACAAATGCCAGGACAGGAACACTACGGCACCACTTGTAAGTTGGCCGTTCCGGAGAGTGTACGGAAGACGAAACTGTCGAAATTCGCCAAAAAATTCCTTGTCTGGCAAGCGATCTGCGGATGTGGCAAAATGAGTCAACCCTTCATCACCTCTGGGGCCGTCAACGGACAAATCTACGGACAAAAACGACTTCTGCCCTTCTTGAGATCTCACGATGGCCCGATACTGATTTGGCCGGATTTGGCATCTTGCCACTATGCCCGGCCCGTCTTAGACTGGTACAAAGATAATAATGTAGGTTTTGTACCAAAAGAAGTCAACCCTCCAAACACTCCGGAACTTCACCCAATTGAAAAATTTTGGCAATCATGAAGGCAAAGCTCGTTAAAACTCCAAAACTGATAGAAAATGAACTTGAACTAAAGAAAGTGTGGTCAAAAGTAAGTAGGCAAGTCGGTCCTATCATTGCCCAAAATTTGTTGAAAGGGGTCAAGGCAAAGGTGCGGGCATTTGGGTTGGGAGAAGAGGTTCAATAAACCAGTGATGTCAAAACTTAACCATTTAGTAGTACTTTATTTCCAGAAAGTTTGAAAAGAATCGGGCTCAAGGAAAATTTTTGGTGCCTATTTTGTGTGTCCAAATTTCATCGAATACAGTCTTTAACCCACCAGTGCGTTTTGTACTGTTCTCCCATATAACTGATGTTGCCTATCGATCCACCAAACCCCTTTTTGGCCCTTCATGATAAGGATAATCAGTGGTTGTTAAAGCTTCATCAAGTCTAACAGAGAGCAGAGCCCATTGCTGTCGGACATAGTTTCCGTGCTACAATGAATGAGTATATATCATACATCATACGATAATGATTGATGAAAGTTATGTGCTTTAAGACTTCAAGCAGCTCCCCGGAATGTCTCATTATACTGCCATGCTACAGAGTGGCATAGAGGAGCATTTCAGGATGAAGAAAAACGTCAAGTTTTCCAAAAACTATTTGATTTGGCAGGCAATATGCAGCTGTGGTCGAGCAAGCCAAAGATTCATCACTACTGGAACGGTGAACAAGGAAATATACAGTGAAGAAGGCCCAAAGAACCGATTGTTACCATTCCTACGCAGCCATTAAGCTCCCTCGTTATTCTGGCCGGATTTGGCATCTTGTCACTCAGCCAAAGATGTTTTGGAACGGTATAAAGTAAATGGAGCACATGTTGTACCGAAAGACGCGAATCCACCTAACTGCCCGGAGTTGCGACCTATCGAGTGGTTTTGGGCTTTCGTGAAGAGAGAACTCTCTCAATATAAACAACAAGTGATCTCAGTCGTTGCGAATCAAAACAAACCCAAAATAGGAGAGAGTTCCTCTCCCATGTACGCATCAAAAACAGAGTGCACCGAATATATCGCTAGAATAACTATCACAAGCCATCAATTGGTACATGAGCGTTTTCCATACGTCAATTTTTGCCTGTTGAAGTGGTGGACTTGTTGCGTGCTACAACCAACTCCGCAATGGGATGTTAGGCAAAGATTGACGTCCATGGTTCGAGTACCACTGGACACATGCTCTTTCACTTAACTTTCAAACATCTGTTTGATTTCCTACCTGCCGTACACTGACGGAACTTTCAATACTTTCTCTTCATATCTATCATTCTAGCAAAAAAACATTAATGTGCACTCTTGGTGCCTCATGGTGATGAGCGAGCATCTCCTTCTACATCATACGCATTACTCCACGCACGGAGATTATATAACATAACAATTAAAGTGTGTCATAAACAACAAGCTTAACAATTTTTATTTTAAATATTGGACATAAGCAGCTAAATCTGCCCAAACCCTAATAGCAGAAGCTAACTCAAAAGTTCGTAGCTTCTTCATGCAGCCTAATTTAGTAACTGTAATTAGTTTTAAGATGACTAAAAATGCACAATTAAATGAATAAAAAATGCATCTTGGATTGAACTTACTGTCCAGATTTTTTCACGAACAAAAAAACATAAAAAAGGACCTAACTTTAAGAAACAACCAGTGTGGATTGGTGGATAAGTCCGAGTTCTCCGTTAATTTACTTTGTTGGAATGGTTTGAGAAAAAAAAACCCTTAAAGGAACGCATTTCTGTGTTCCAAAATGTTGTTGTCATTTTTGAAAATGTTGTTCCAAGAGCTATAAATATAATATAATCCTCCAAGAAGAACATTTTCACTTATGAATAAAATTTAATCAACTATTTCAAGAGTCAAAATTCAGAAATCTGATACTACGCGCATTTTTAAAAGATCAAAAAATAACCAAACTGTTGAATGTGCAATAATTTATTTGAAGTCCAAAACCATTAAGCCACAATCAACTTCTGTCCACCAACTGCAACCGGAGCAACGTTGTATGATCCGTGGGTGAGAGCAATCTGCTTCGATACTGGAACCGACGACAGATATCCTCCGTTGTAGCCTAGGCCGTAGACTGATGCACCAGCTCCGTACGTTCCCCATGGTTGTCCCCAAGGATAAGCTGTCTTGGCCACGTTGGCCTGAACTTGAGTCTTTCGTCCATACAGGCCATTGTTGTAGATGGAGGCGGCAGGAGACCATGCAGAGTCGGACCAGGAGTTGACGTATGGATGAGCGTTCCAGTTGGCGGAGGTGGTTTGGGGCCAAGCGTTGTATGCTCCATGAGCATAGATTCCGTTCGAAGGCCACACTGAGGCACTGCTGACTGGCCAGGATTGGTAGGACGCAACCTCCGGGATGTAAGAAGCTTGGGATGCAACCACAAGGGCCAAAGCGATGATTGCGATGAATACCTGTCAGAATAATACGTTAGCTGATGTTGAGAATTTCATACCTATAAGAATATCACCTTCATTTTTTAATTATAAATAGTGCACTGAGCTTATGTTGTTAGTCGAATAAAAAATTGGAAACTGTTGTAGTTTTGGAGTCAGGTTTTGTTTTTATACAATTTTATCCAAATAGAATTCTTCAAATTGGCAGGCTCAGAGCCTTTCAACAAAGCCTGGACGATCCAACCTTGAACGGTGCTAGCTAAAATTAAACAGACAATTTCCTCTCGCAATTTTCGAAGAGCAGTCAACCGTAACATTTGAACCTATTCTGGCCGCTGCTAGTATCGAAAAAGTATAAAAATGATCCGCTGTTTATTTTGCGACATCAATCAATAGTTTATCATTCCATCAACGGTTGTCCCTCAAGCAGGTCAAAATGAAGGTAAGTGAGTCTTTGATGGGAGTAATGAATCATTGGAAGTAATGATTAATTTTTTTCGCAGGCTTTCGTCGCAATCATCGCTTTGACCCTTGCGGTTGCCTCCCAAGCATCTTACATCCCGGAGGTCGCCTCCTACCTATCCTGGCCAGTCAGCAGCACCTCAGTGTGGCCATCGAATGGAATCTATGCACATGGCGCTTACAACACTTGGCCACAAACCACCGCCGCCAACTGGAATGCTCATCCATACGTCAATTCCTGGTCCGACTCTGCATGGTCTCCAGCCGCCTCCATTTACAACAACGGACTGTATGGACGAAAGACTCAAGTTCAGGCCAACGTGGCTAAGACAGCTTATCCTTGGGGACAACCATGGGGAACTTACGGTGCTGGTGCATCAGTTTACGGCCTGGGATACAACGGAGGATATCTGTCGTCGGTTCCAGTATCGAAGCAGATTGGTTTAACTCACGGATCATACAACGTTGCTCCAATCGCAGTTGGTGGACAGAAGTTGATTGTGGCTTAAGGTTTTTGGAATCGTAATAAATGGTCTTATATTTGCTGAGAAGAATGCGTCTTTCTAGTTGAAAAAAAAAAGAATCATATCACACATTCAAAAAAGTTTTTGGACAGCTTAAGCGAAATTGAAAGTATTCAACTCAGTGCCATGATTCAGATGGTTCTGCCTAACGGACCATGCAAGAGTATCAGGTTTCTGTAGATACGTTGCTTTTGTCAATATGCTGAAACCACCTCTCACTACTGACTTCCTGGGTTAGATAATTTTCTTAAGCCAAGATCGGCCGTATAAAAAGAACTGCAAAACATATTTTCGGCTAATTTTGATGGTTATCTAACCTTGATTTTGTTATTTTTGCAGCCGGTTTTCATTTTCCGATACTTCAATGACTGTATTTTTGGAGTCATTCATTAAATTTGATTCGCATTTATATTATTAAAAATAGAAGATTGTCACAGCTATCCAGAAATTCAATACTCATCGGATTAACATTGTTATAGACAACTTGCTCTTCAACTAAAACACACTGGCATCCTACTTCAATGCGACCAATCGTCATAACCCACCAACATACTTACTTTGGACACCCACTCTTCCCACGGAATGAACCCACCGGGGCAGTTGAATTATTAAATTCTAATCCAATGAACGTGTGTAACCCGATGATGGCTGTTGTCTGCCTGGACAATCGTCAGTCGGTGGCGCACCTTCGCTCCGGGCTTCGATATGTTTCGCTGTGACTTTCCTGACTCTACTATGTGGTATGTTGTCGCAATTGCCTCCGAGGGTTAGCTTCGATGAACAAGTTCAATGGGGTGAGGGGGGTAACTTGCTCCAGCTTGTATGCTGAAATCGGCACCGGGTAGTGGCCATTAGGGTACCTATCGAACAGCAATCGAAGGTGTCGTGTTGAAACTGGACTACTGAATGTGAGAGAAGAAAAATGCAACAATCAAGCGTTTATTTGCTCGTTTCGAACAACTTGTTTGAACTGCGGTGATTGCATGTGCTTTGTTGGATGTTGTTTTTATTCTTTCTTGCTGTGTTCAGGAAATGGTCGGTGGCTGCCAGGTGATCTGGTTTCTTCATTGTTTATTCGATGTTTGAAGGTTACAGAGCCACATATTTTTTCAAATCTTCTTATTTCGTTAACACGAAATTGAGTAAATCTGTTTTTAGAATAATCTTTTGTGCCATTTCTCCTAATATTCTTCAATGTATCCGTTATCATTGAATCAGTTTTCTAATCTGATCTAAAATGTTGAGTGTTCGATTTCTGAAACAGTCGTAGGTGTTTTTGGTATAACTGTATCATTTTGATTGCCCCAATAGAACGTTATTAATTATTTTATGGCGTATTATAGTAGTAACCCACTGTTCAGTCTGTGATTACATAATAAGGTATTTATGTATCGATTCTAGTTCTGTAAATGTCAAATCAATATGGGTAGACTATGTCTTTTCAAGCAACTTTGCATACTTTGTTTTTTCAAAATTTATCTAGACTACCATTTGAAAAGGGCTTAAGTTTTTTGATCGATTTTTTTTAAATCAACATAACTCAAAAAGGAAAAGACTTACAAAAAAGTGATGTATAAGTGACTTTTAGAAAATCGTCCTAACTTTTATGAACAAAATTGTAAAAATTGTAAAATCGATTCTTACACACTAAAAAATAAATTAAATTTGAAAATTCACAAGTAACTATCTTAAAATTGGACGATATTTTTTATTAATAAAGGCAAATATAATTGTCTAAAAGTTCGCCATACATTGCAAGATGGGCACTTTTAAGGAAAAAAAGTTTTTCTAACAACAAATTTTTCATGTCCAATTTTTACCGTGTATCGCGCCAACTCGTCTTATAATTTGGTCCTTAAACCACACAGAAGCCAATTAAATTTAATTATAATGACAATTTGGATTTTTTAAGGGTCTTTGAATGTTTGAAAAATCAAGGCTGCTATTTGGAAAGGGCTTATTTTTAAATTATTAATTTTTTTAAACTTTAGTGATAATACAATTAAATCAGGTGGTTGATCCTGTTTATTACCAAACCTTTGAAGTATATTACAAGAAGGACAATAAATTGGAAAACAAAAGCTTTATCATAATATCTGAAGTATTGACCCATGACTCAATAGCAGTTCAGTTGTTTATATCAAAATTGCTAGATTTCATTAAACAAAATTCAATATATTGCTACAATTTTCAGCAAAGAGATTATCTTTGCCAGCGTGTGCAATTTCAAGTCCATGTATGGATTGGAACGTCTCATGGGAAAGGTCCATGTAATGCTATTGGTGGTAATCTCAAGCGAATGGCAAAGAGAGCAAGCCTTGCTCAAGATTATGGAAACACAATCAAAACTCCTTGAGAACTATATGACTGGGCAGTTGAACAGTCAAATATAAGTATTACAAAACTGAATTTCTGCTTCATATCAGCTGAACAGTATGCAAAAATGTCAGAAGAACTTGAGGAGTTCTATAGCCACGTAAAGACAATACCTGTTACACAGGTTCATTGCTTTGTACCTATTTCAGAAAATCAAATTTCAGCTAAAAGGTTTTCTGATTCAAAGGATAATCCAAAGAAATTCACTTTGTATGTGAAAGATTTATAAATTAAATATATGAAGCTATGTTAATTACTAATACGTGAAGATGTACATATAAAAAATAAATAAAATAAAACCCTTACCAAGCAAAACCTATGAGTTTTCATTGACATAAACAGTATTTCGAAATTCATATAACGTCATATTTGAATCGTCTTTAAATGGATATGCATCAAGTCTTATCAAATTAGAATTTTTTAATTTGATAAGACTTGATGCATATCCATTTAAAGACGATTCAAATATGACGTCCGCTATTCTTTTAGATTTATCAGCCCCCCTCTATCACAATTTTTCCCATAACGTTTTACAACATTCTGTAACAAATCTTGACCTTCCTTCATCGCCACCTCCCTGCCCCCCCAAAGATATACGAAGCCATATTTGTATCGCCCCTAAGAACAGGAATATCCAAACAAGCAGTTATGAATGACTTGTACTTAAACGTACACTTTTGGTTCTGTTTTACTGATGTCAAGGGAAATTTAATGTTTTTGACCCTTTTCAAATGTTAGTCTAGATGATTATTGTTTTTTACCAAATGTTCAATACATTCAATTCTTTATGACTGCTAAATTTTATTGGATTCTATAGGGGTGTTGAAGACCATAACTAGACGAGTTTGCGTGATACACGGTAAAAATAGGACATGAAAAATATGTTGTGAGAAAAACTTTTTTTCCTTAAAAGTGCCCATCTTGCAATGTATGGCGAACTTTTAGACAATTATATTGCCTTTATTAAAAAAATCGTTCAATTCTAAGAGAGCCATTTATTTGCATATTGAATTTAAATTTTAAATTTTTTTTTTATCGTGTGGAATCAATTTAAATTTTGACAATTTTTTCATAAAAGTAAAGACAATTTTCTAAAAGTCATCACATCACTTTTTGTATAGTCTTTTTCTTTTTGAGTTATGTTGAAAAAAATCGATCAAAAACTTAAGCCCTTTCCAAATGGTAGTCTACATAAATTTTGAAAAAACAAAGTATGCAAAGTTGCTTGAAAAGACATAGTCTACCCAGCCACTTTGTTTCATTGGATTATGAGAGGATGCTGCCAATCACGAAGACGAGTTAGCGTGAAATTCGTCATCTAATACATTAAATCATGTTGATGGTATCTATGTGCGACACCCTCAGTTCAGGATTGTGTAATAGTTCATTTCATAAATTGAATTTATAGAATATCAATTATTTCTGGAATTTCCATCACTTCGGGTTTTTTTTTTGAAATTTATTTCTCATTATAGTCTTTTTTCAACTCAATACATTTTTTTTGCCAAATAGGTTCATTCTTTCTTCAATTCAGCATAGAACTGTCCCGTAATTGTCCTTTCTTCCTCCAAATAGACAAAAAGAATCCCAAAAAAAAACGGTGGTCATGAATTTTCCGGACATTGAAACCGTTTTCGCCTTCCTTGAAGCAGGTTCAACGGGTAATTTCTTCTTTTCTGAATGTTCTTTCATTCAAGTTGTGTAGTGATGGGTCCATGAATCTTCATGTATCTTTTACTTCCTCACACGTTTTCCAATCCAAAAAAAGAAAACGAATTACTAAACGATTTTGCTCTTTCTGCATGGTTATAAACAAAAGCGAACATAACATCTTTAATCAGCTATCAAAACGACAGCTATTGTTTCCAAGTGGAAACATTTCTTACACTTTGCCCGCATTTACTGGAGGTCCTTAAGTGCTCTTTTGCTGCGTAGAAGTCGTTGCATTGAAATTGCCAAGTATTTTTCGATTGGTCGAATTTCCGGACAATTTGAAGGATTCATTAGCTTGGGAACAAAATCGGTCCTGTTGGTAGCATCAGACGGTGAAATCAGGCCAAAAGATGGCTTTGCTCCTAGACTTGCGAATGAACGGAAATACACGCTTTTTCAGGCATACTTCGATGTAAACTTGGGATGTAATCGTCGAGGATGTGACGAATGGTACCGTTTTCAGGCCACAACTGCAAATCGCCTGCCAAATCATGGCGCGAACTTTTCGGTAGAAATAAGCTTGAATCTTCCAGGTACATCCCCACGTCCAGTCGTGATGAAAAAAGATGTTCCACATCGTTTGAGTTGGCATTGTACCTTCTGGCCACATCTTGGATCATAAGACCGGAATTGGCGAGCGACCAAAATGTCTTCCCTGGGTCTATAGGGTATGATTGTACTTGTCACACAATCATACCAATGCAAAAATGGTACCTGACATCGAAAGCTCTTAATTCATAAATGTGAAAGTGCATTTAGAACACTAAGTTTAGAGCAAGCAATAAGCTTCAAATGCTAAGAAAAAGATGATCAAGACTAGGAAATCTAGGACGCTGTAAGAACAGCGGCCTCTTAGATTGTCCCCGAAGTCCAAAACAGATGGCGTAATGACCAGCGGCAGGTCAGAGGGACAAGCCAAGTACAAAAGTTTCAAGTAGCTAGATATGACGGGTGCTCAACGCACAACAAGTAAAAATGTGAATAGACCTATCGCTTGGAATTAAAAGACTAGTTCAGATTTTTTTTAAATTGCAAGCCATCCCGACCAGAAGGAAACAACAAAATTATTTCAGATTTCGTTATTCAGTTACGCAGTTTTTATAACAGAGGTTGTTAGAATTCAGATCGCGGATGTTGTTAAAATAACAGAAACTGTAACAAAAAATCCTCAAGAGGTAACCAAATTATAGAAAACTATGATACAGATATAACATCAACAAAACAAACTTTGTAACAGTTTTGTTACGATGAAGCAAAATCATATCAGCTAGTGTTAGAATTAATTTATTTCTTTACGCAGATTTTGCTTCTCAGGGCATTATATCTTAATTTGTTATAAATATGTTATACATTATCCAGTCTGAGGGTTGCGGCCATCATTTTTGACTTCAGGCATATTCAGCTTGCCAATATCTCCTTTCAGAGGGTCGATTTGATAATATGATGTATGATGAACATGTAGTGCATAAGTTGAGATCTACAATTTTGCTTAACAATACATTGCTTTAACCCCTATATCTTCGACATGACAGCGTATATTCACAGTGATCTTCACGATGATAATCGCGTGATCTTCACCGCGAATTTCATCGCGAAGATCACTGCGAATATACGCTCTTATTCCTCAGATATAAGAGATAGAGCTATGTATTGTTAAACCAAGTTGTAGGTCTACTCAAGCACCATAAGTTCATCATACATTATATTTTGAAATTGAGCTTCTGAGAAGAGCTATCGGCAAATGAATATGGATAAGTCAAAAATGATAAGCCGCAACCTTGTATCCAGATGTAAAAGTCTTTAACAAATTTATATCATCATCAGTTAGTCTTAACAAGGTTTGTAACAGTTTTGTTATGTTTATGTTATAAGCTTCTGGTCGGGATCAGACGTGTTGATGTTAAAGTTCAGACACTTTTCTTTTAATTTAGATTTTGAATTATTTCACGGATCGCTGAAACGTTTCACTTATATGATACCTGAAACTCTTCACATTATTTCGTGGTAAAACATTCTGGTTACATTCAGTAAAATGGCGTCGAATCAAGTGGAAGCACGCAAACGCATTTTGTACGAACAGCAGCAAAATCGGTACGCGGTCTTGCCAAGAACTAAAGCTACCAAAAAGTACCGTGTTTGGTGTTTGCAAGTCACTTGACAAGCGGTTGACTGTGAATTGGAAGGTTGGAAGTGGAACAAATCTAAAAGTATGCTCCCGAAAAATTTACAAGAAGTTGGTAGCCATTATTGAGAAAAATCCCTATCTTTCTGTGCGAAATATGGCTCGCAAAGTTGGGAAGACAAAGTCATACCTACAAAAAGTGAAGAAAGGGCAGGGGCTGAAGGCTTACAACCTCCGGGTCTGGTTTTGTATACTGCAATGCAACAAAAATGCCATTACTGTGCTTTTACTGACACAAAAGGTGTCGAAAAGGTGTTGGATTTTGCAGGCCATGTATACTTGTGGTCAAAAATCTAGAAGTGTCGTCTCTACCAAAACTGTCAAAAAGGATGTGTACGAGAAAGCAAACGGTTGCTACCGTTTATCAGAAGCCACGGCTCTCCAGCTTTGTTTTGGCCTGATTTGTGCTCTTGTCACTGTGTGAAATACGTTCTGGAATAGTATAAGGTACAAGAGGCCAAATACGTACCAAAATCAACCAATCCACCAAACTGTCCAGAACGTCGCTCAATAGAGCAGTACTGGGCTCTAGTTAAGCGGAAACTCTTCGAAATTAAGATCAAAGCAAATACAGGTATACAGTATACAGGTATACAGGTATACTATACACACTACCAAAATCTCGTGTAAATTTCTGTCCCTGAGACCGACCCATGCAAGCGTCCTTTAGCGCATAAGAATGTGTTGAAAGAGATGAGAAAATAAATTCAACTGAACACATCTTTTGTCGAATTGCGTATGTTTCAGTTTCCAGGAGACATAATTTTATACGAAATCTTTTCTTTACGTTCCCCGATTATTACATTCCCCGACTTTACGTTCCCGGACTATTTAAAAACATGAATTAGGTCTCGTGTAAAATTCATAATTTCTAAGTGTGTACCTCTATAGTACGTACATCAACTTTCTCACTTCAAATTGCAATTGCATAAAAACTGCTGATTGCATCTGAAATCTAAAAACACCATAAGAAAGAAAAACTTCTGTTCTTTCTTTTGGTTGTACTAGTTTTCTAGTGTAATCAGTAGTTTTTATTTGAATTTTGATTTGAAGTGATGAAGTTGATGTACGTACTATTGAGGTATACCTGTAGCACCAAGCCAGTGGAGGCGTAAACAACGAAATTGTTTGCAATATTTCATGCGCCATGCAACAATATTGGCAATCTTTCATACAACAGACTAGATTCAGGCGTTATCTGACTTAAATTTATATGAAACATCCCATTATTTTCTGCCAAATCTAGCTTCTCTTTATGTGCACTAGATAACGCAGAAAATTCAATGTTTCTTTTTATCTGTACGGTTTACCATAGAAAGTTCAAGACAGAATGAAGGATTAACATCTTAATCAACTGTCTTTAAGGGAAAATAACTCTATTATTGTGAAATAAATTATTGGTTTTGTTGAAGTATGTGTAATTTTTTTTTGCTGCTATTACTTCGGTGTTCAAAACATTACGTGGATAGGCTCGTGGACGCGAGTTTTGCCAAAGTGTCTCAATTTGATCTTGCTATTAAGTTTCTTAACACCTTCTACCGCAATGCTGAACAGCAGGCAAGAAAGACCATCACCTTGCCGAAGTTTCAAACGAGTCCGATGAGGCAGGTGATATCTTCACACAGCACTGTACACCAGCCATTGTTGCCTAGACCAGTCTGGACATTTTCCCTGGAAAACCTTACTAGTCCATAATCTTTTATACCTCTTCACGATCAGCAGTATTGTATGTGGCTTCCAAATCGATGAATAGGTGGTTTTTAGAAACTTGATATTGAAAAGAAAAAAAATGCTCGCTGAAGCCTCGCTAAAACATTCATTCCATATAATACGTTTAATTTTTTTTATGTTAATGCCCTTCTGCAGGTTATATGAATATTTCAAGTTCTCAAGAATGTCTGAAGCCAGAAATTTCATCACTGCAGCCAGGCGACCAGGAGCATCGGTACCAACTCTCTTGTCTAGCTACTCTTCAGGAGAACTTGGCGAATGTGACCGACGGAAAACTATAATGGTTTGGCCAGGACTTCTCCTTTCCTTACTGTAAATGGCCCTCCTCTTTCTTCTTAAGACTTCACAACACAATTAAAAACTAATTTCTTACAGCAATTTTTAATATTGAAAAACAAATTAGCGGATAAAACGTACAAAACATGACCGCTCCTTGAAAAGCCAACCAACTGCGGGCAGGGCCTCCTAGATTTTTATTTCATCGTGCGCCCTGCATAATTCTCGTCTAAAACCGTCTGTTACCAATCCTCGAACCAGTCCTTCAACCAATTTGTATCCACACACCCGATGACAACTTCTGATGTTGTTTATGGCTGCTTTGATGCTACTGCAGCAGATCTTAAGAGGGACTCCGAACATCAATGCTGCTTCAAGGCTTGAAAGTTGCGACTTCGCGACTACCGGCTGGTCCACAATGAGTACGTTGCGGATGCGTTTGGGTGAATTTGACAGTTTTCCCAAGTTTTTCTGTCAAATTTACGTCAACCTTACGCGAACGTTTCTATTGTGGGCAAGCCTTTCAGATGCGATGCTTGCGCCACAGTTGGGGCTGATAATTGTCGATAATATCCGAGACGAGCTTTTGGGAAACAAGCTCCTGATGATATTCAGCTACTCCTCACATGGAGAACAGACGTTGTTTTGAGCTACCCCTAACATAAACTCTTAGAAAATATCATGTAAATTTAAATCTTCTTGGATGCAAATAAAACGAGTGGTCCGTACCACAGAAATTTGCGTGTTTTCTTAAATTCACAAGATATTTATACTCAAAATATTAGCTTACATGACATGACATACAAATAAGTTGTAGTACACAAAACTATATTCTATTCATGTCGCTACTAAAAATGCAAAAAAAACTAATGCTTCATGATGCCCGTTTCGATCTCAAGGACTTAGTTCTAGTAACCGTCAGAACAATTCCAAATTCGGTAAACAAATTCAATCAAACTAATGGCATTGTAGTCTAGGGGTCCTGATCATTTGATCAAATTTCCTTATTTTTCATTTCGATCTTTTAAAAAGATCAGATGATGTTATCAAGATTTAAATGCTTTTATGACAGTTTGAAACAGACTGCGGTTATATTTCAGTGCCTCAAAATGTCAACATGCTTTTTGTGATAACAACACGGATTGGAAAACATTTTGAAGTGCAAGCATTTTTACATATAATTGAAAACATGACCCAAAGGCAATTTTACCATGTACATTTTTACTAGTTTCAGGATCTAAACGTCGCTTACTCCCATGGAATTCTTAAGATTAACCCAGATAATAAGGCCTTTCATCTGCTACAAAAATGGCTGCTGATGGATCCGAACAAGCGCATTACTTAGGAACAGGCAATGTTGGATCCCTAGGTTCGGAAGATCCCATGCCTACGGCGGACGTCTTTGCCGGCTGCCCTCTGTACCTTATTCAAAGTAAGTGAAACGACAGAAACAGCAACAACAACAACAGCAGGCCAACGTAAGAATATGGTTCAGTTCTACAAAATAACATTTGCAAAATTGTTCTTACTTCTGTTTTATTTCGGTAGCAACAAACTCAAGAAAATCAACAACAACAGCAGTCGAATGTAAGTGGTTTGAATTTATGAGTTCGTTTCCATGATTTTAATTTTTTCATCATTTTTCAAGCATCAGAATCAACAGGAAAGCGTAAGCCCCATTTATAACTATTTCCTCAATAACCATGAGACGTTGCTTAAAAAGGATTTCCGTTTCAACAGGAACAGAACCAGAAACCTCAACAGCAGCAGCAACTACAACAGCGAGCTCAGAACCAAGGCGGAATGGACCACAGTTCTACTGAACCTGGGAAACCTGGGAATGGCTTAAATCAACAGGATTATTACCAACTGGCCCAGCAAGCTGCAGTGGCAGCAGTTTAGCATGAACAACAGCAATGAATGACGTTCAATAATTCTCAGCAGAGCGGAGTCCAACAACAGTTGTAATATTTTATGTGTGACCCACTTCATCATTTCCAGTTAATTTAACAAACCATTTTAGGGTTTATCAAGAACTCATTGATTGCGTAACCATCTTCTAAGTAGAAGTATACAAACATTAGTTATATTTTAGATGAATGTTTTGAGAAAGTTCCTAAGTTGAAATTTTCCACCCAGTCATTGGTGTATTGGAAAAGTGGTTGAACCAATGACTGGGTGGAAATGTTTTGCCTGCAATTGGAAATCACTCGCCGAGGATGTTATGGTTAAAAACTGTGTCGTCTCCGCCGAAGTAATTTCTATATTTTTGTTCACAACCGTTCCATACCGGAACAGCTCAACTGGACTTATCGCTTGATTCTGCCAGATGGTTTGAGAAGAAGTCAATCAAGTGCTTTGCGAAATCAAGGTGCAATCGTATCTTGCAATGAAAAACATTACACATCCCTAACCAATCGACTCCTTCTGCTGATACAGAGCTTCCAATCCTTCTCCGGAACGATCATGCTTCAACACCGGTAGAGGAGTTTGTTGTGAAATGTTTTGCTGTTTTTGCATGTTTATTGTGTTGTTGCTTTACCAAGATTGCCCGATCAGCAGCCCGATCTTTGAAAAAGATTTAAAATCTTTTGAAGACTTTAAATTAATCAGATTGACCGACCTCTTGATTGTATTGTTAAAAATTAGCTCAACCTTATCCTGGAGGGTTTATTTTGTTCACTCATTTCCAAATGCGACATTTATTTCTTCATGCATCTTCAAAGTTAGAATATTTGAATTAAATAAGTGCAATACACGGGTAAATTAACGAGCAATGAAATTCAATCTGTTAAATATTGAATTTAACGGTGAGCACTCATTTTAAAATTGAGCACTGAAGAGAATAAACAGAATGAAATAATGAATTTTAGCTGGCGTGTCAAATTTTCCCACGTTTAATTCCAAACCATAGGAGTCGTAAACAACAAAAATGTTTGCAAACTTTTATGCGCCATACAACAAAGTTTGCAATCTTCCATACAACAAGCTAGATTCAGGCGTTATATGGCTTAAATTTACTTGAAATATCCCATTTTGTATGTGCATTAGATAACGCAGAAAATGCAATGTTTCTTTTTATCTGTGTACCTTCCCGACCAGAAGGGTATAACATGGAAATAACAAAATTATAACAAACCTTGTTACGACTAACTGATTATGAAATACATTTGTTAAAACTATTTTCATCTGGATAATTGTGTTACATACTTATAACAAACTTAGATATAATAGGCGCAAATTCCGGAAAGAATAAAACATAATTCTAACATTAGCTGATATGTTTTCGCTACATCGTAAAAAACACTATTACAAGGATTGTTTTGTTTATGTTGTATCTGTATCACAGCTAGCTATAATTTTGTTACCTCTTGAGGATTTTTGTTGAAATTTCTGTTATTTTAACAACATCCGCGATCTAAATTCTAACAGCCTATGTTATAAAAACAGCGTAACGGAATAACAAAACTTGTCATAATTTTGTTGTTTCCTCCTGGTCGGGTTGCCGTGACTCGTGAAACCGACTGCGATGAAAAAAAATCTGATGTTGTTATTAAATCGAATACTACGATCAGGTTAATTTGTGGCTTCCAAATCTTAGTATTAAGTCTAATGGGTATTTTTAACGCATTACGGATTGAGATTTGAGGTTATCAAATATATTCTAGAAGCAGTTGTAAATGTAGCATCCCCGGAATGTGATTTTAAGTTTGAAAGTATTTTAAAGTTTGGGATTCAAATTACGATTGAACAGTAAGGACTGTTCCAGAAAGTATTAGCACACCTTATTTTGACGGTCACTTTGAATATAATGAAATATTTCAACATGTTTTGGCTGCGTCCTTTTGAATCCTAGAGGGTTTGAGCTGTTTAGTGGAATACCTGTAACTAGAAATTAGAAGAAAAATTAGTATTTTCTATTTAATTCCAACTACTTTTGCTTATCTTGACAGATACGCGTATTTCGACTACAATGTGCAGACTTCTTCAGTGTCTCGTACTAATAAATCGACTTGGGATAACTTTTGCTTATCTTGACAGATACGCGTATTTCGTCTACAATGTGCAGACTTCGTCAGTGTCTCGTACTAATAACTCGACTTGGGATAAGTCGAGTTATTAGTACGAGACACTGAAGAAGTCTGCACATTGTAGACGAAATACGCGTATCTGTCAAGATAAGCAAAGGTAGTTGGAATTAAACGGAAAATTCTAATATGACTTTTTTGATATTTTGAAAGTGTGCTTATACTCTCTGGAACAATCTATACATCAAATAGAACATACACTCAAAAAAATCGACACGTTATTTCCACGTGAAATTTCACGTAACTTCCACCTGAACACGTAACCATATCTTCTTCAGTAAAATCAGGTGAACATAACGTGCCAGTGAATTGTACGTGAAAAATCACGTAACGTTTATGTGATTTTCACGTAGAATATGGAGTTACGTGGAAATCACGTAGCTCTTACGTGAATTCCTTGTGTTTATTACTGGTTTTGGTAGTGGACGAAAATTACGTGCGTTTCACGTGGAAACATCGTGACGATTCTTTTAAGTGTACAATTGAGGTTATATTTATCATTGAGTCTTTAAGAATTAAAATGCAACAAGGATTGCATCCCTCGTAATATTCATTATTTTCAAGACAGTTGAATACAAGGGCTCGGATAGGCTTCTTCTTCTTTCCTAGCGTTTCAAGCATATTGTTTTTACAATTGGCCTATTGCTTGCTCTCAATTCAGTTTTCTAAATTCATTTTGGCAGTTATTAACTGGGAGCCTTCTATGCCAGGTACAACTTTTGCATTAATATGGATGTGTGGTTAGTACAATCATACCACCCAAGCTACACAAAACCGCTTTAATCGGTTACAGTGATTTGATTGTAACTTAACTGAGTTGCATTGGAGAAAAATCGTCTGTATTTCAATAATTGTGCTGCTAGGACATATGCCCAGGGAGTCAAGAAATTTTCATTAACCAAAAATTCTTAGACCAGACCGGGATTCGAACTCAGCCACCTTCAACATGGTGTTGGTTCGTAGCTGCGCCTTAGCCGAATGTCCCGTTCCGTTTTGGTTTCCCGTTCTTTCCTATGGTTATACGGCACCACCGGGAGGAATGGATAGGAGTTACTGGACAAGAGGCTAAGGGCCACTAAGTGGGGTCTATCACACCTGCAAAACGTTGAGATTTCACAGAATGTAAATGGCGTTCAAAAACTGAAAAATACTGCTGGAATATCCTCACAATTCCATTCCGCATTTTCTCTCCTACGTATCGCTCTAGCTCAAGAAATACGACACTAGCTAAACAATAATCACACCATCCGTTATTCTAAAAACACAACTTGAAATCCCACCTTTATTACAAGTTAACAATAAGTTTGGGTAATAACGACAAAACAAAATAAATTAATATGTAAAGTTCATCCTCCAATAATCGCTAGCAAACTTTGGTAAACAACAACTGACTTCAATTGATTTTCTCGAATTATCTTGTTGATGCCCTCTAGTGAGCATCGGCTTCATCGTACTCATTTTGTTGTGTTCAACGGTTTCATCGGGTCATCAGCATCGGCAAAATCGTTCCACGAAATGAGCGACCAGTTCATATCCTATAGCTTGCTTATTATGGTTGCGTACATCTAGCGAAGATACTTTTCTCGTCCACAAACACAAACAGAAAATGTGTCGCAAGTGCACTGAAAATAGATTGAAATAAAAATTAATTGAAACATCTTTTTGGCAATTAGAAATTTTGTTCTTACGATTATATGAACAGTTAAAATATTTGAAATTTATAAAAAAGAATGAACTCACGAAATCAAAATCTGCATGAAGCTTCACAATCTCTACCCATCCCTCATTGATTAATAGGGTGATATTTTTTCTGTGAAAATATACACATAAAAAAAGACTTGAGAGTCAATCATAAGAAATAAGATGATCAATTCAATCAAACACACCCTTTTGTAGAGTTGCGTCTGCTTACGTTCCTAAAAAAACATTGTATCCAATGTGAGCAAACCTTAAAACAAACAGATCTTGAGATGATTAAGTCTTCTATTTGATGGTATAGTTTCTCATCTAGCCCGTTTAACTTTTTAAAGAAAATTTTAGTTCAAAATTCCATGTTGGTTTCTTCCTTACTTCTAGTTACTACGTACTTCCTGAATTGAACAATCGACGACAAACGATAACAAAATAATGATTAATTAATTTTGAGTATTTAATTTGAACAAGGATTTGATAAATTTTATAGATTTATTTCGAAGATAATAATTTCACTACAAATAATCGATTGACAAACACAATGGAAATCATCCTTCACACAACTTATTCACACCACTTGTCACTATCGTAAACAAAAATTGTACCATTGCTTAGAATCTAACTCATCACAACTAAATACTCGCAATCCCGCAATCAATTCACTGCATCCCGCCTGCTGTGGTAGTCCCGACAGCAGTTGTAACAGGAGCTTGTCCACTGACAACTGTGTAGTTCGCTTCGTGTCCCGGCAGAGCGGCAGTGTGCACGGTGCTCCCGCTGATGGCTTCATATCGAGCGGCTTTAGTCGATGTGGACACGGGTTCGTACTTTCCAAATGCGGATCCGTAAGCCTGGTTTCCGCTTCCGAGTGGAGTGCTCACTGGTTTCGTTAATCCGTTAACACCTTGAGCGGGAGCAATGGCAGTCTGTGGCGTCGGCTGCGGTGGCGTGGCTGCATGGGTTTGATAGTTGGTATAGGACACGGCAGCGGCATTTGATTGAGGTGCACCGTGTTGGATGATCTGCGGAGGGAAGGCCGGGTGGAGGGCTGGTTGGAAGAAGTTGGGAAATTGGGGAAGCTGTTGTTGTGGGAAGAGTTGCGGGAATTGTGGGAAGACGGGGAATTGAGGATAAGTTGGGTTGGGATAGGCTGGGTGCGGATAAGGAATAGGGTATTGGTACGGTAGGGGAGCGATGTTATTGTAGGCTGGTGTCATCGGTGGAACTTGTTGCGGAAGGGCTATGATGTTGCTGGATGGGTTGTAACCGTTGAATCCGTCCTGAACCACGTTGAACGGTGTCAATGGCTGGATTGGTGCGTACTGCGGTTGTTCCACTAAGGGTAGAACTGAAACGAAGTTTTGTGCGGTCACTGTGGCCACTAGGGCCAAGAGCGTTCCTAAGATCTGAAAATTAAAAAAAAACGTATTAAGATAACATCGACAATAAATCGCACGGAAGATCCTACCTTCATCGTGTTCCGTTAATCGTTCTGTATGAAAAAAAAAAAATCGACACTCCAATCGGTGGAGAATTCGAACCAGGTATGATTGATTACCTCTGGTCAGTCACAACTTTTATAGATATAAAACCAAAAAATCGCCAACCGAATTTGTGTCATTTTTTTTCGTTGACGGCCGTCTTCTAATGTATTTACTTTTGGGTGAAGACCAAGGTCATAATTGCGGTTATGTTTTTCCCAGATTCTTCCTCACCGTCGGCTGGCCATCGGTTCGATACATTCTGCTCGGCTTGAAGCAATTAACCAGTTATTTTAGCTGGTGTCTTTGGCGGAACTGCATTCCATAAAGTCAGCCAGGTGTGACTGAATTGCAAGTCTGCTGTGCTCGATCTTGATCCACCGTTGGAAATATGAGCACCCTTTGCTCGATTATCAACCTTAGACCCTGCTGCGAAAGGTGTCGGTTGACTAACATGGTTTGATGTGTGAAGTTGAAAATTAACCATGGCTGATATGTATTGGTTGAACGAATTATAATACTTCATTTAAGATGGATGGGTGTTCGGAAGAAAATGCATTTTATAGAATTTTACATCTAATTTCAAGCTGAACAATGGAAAAGGTCCTAAGTAACATTGAGAGACTCTTTTCATCGACTTTCTCTTTGCGTTCCTATGGATATGTAAAAACATGTTCAAGATTTTTTAACACACAATACGGTATTATAAAGTGTAATTAAGGATCCAATACGTCAAAAACATCAGCAAATCGTTTAATAGACAAGTTATTAACCAAAGAGAAAGTTGACGAAGAGAATCTCGCATCTCTGTTACTTAGGACTTAATGCATTGTTTAGTTTGATTTATATTTTCATTTCTGCATTATTTCATATGACGAAAATTCATTACAACCTAGAATTCAACTCCTATAAAAAGTTCACTCACTACCTTCTACTGTCCTAGTATCAATGCCAAAATGGCAACACTCAGAAAGGGCGTAGCCAGGATTTCCACCACAGGGGGAGCGCATTTTTTAAGAATTTCAAGGGAAAACTTGTATCCACATTAATCCGGACACCTTTAAATCATTGTAACTTTTGAATTATAACACGTAGGAATGAAACATATCACTGTGGTATTGCTTAGAGTCTATGATGAAAAAGACTATGATTGATGTTTACATTTCATGTTTAGTATTCAAGATGGCGACGATAGAAAAACAAGAGCGCGAGCGAATTTTGTACGGGCGTTCGGCAAATCCTGACTTGTCAATACGGGACCTTGCCAAAACATTGGATTTGCCTAAATCCACTGTTCACGATGTGCTCAAATCATTTTCGGAACGTTTGACGGTGGAGAGGAAACCGAGAAGCGACAAAAACCTTGGACGTGCTGATCCTGTTATGGACTGAAAGGTGAAAAGGATATTAACGAAAAACCCGAACCTCTCCATTCAAACGGTGGCTCGTAAAATAGGGATGTCGACTGGTTTTGTCCAAAAATCAAAACAACGCTTGGGACTTAAGTCGTATAAAGTAAAAACAGTTCCAAATCGCAACGACAAACAGAACATGACAGCAAAATCACAGGCTCGACGTTTGTACTGCGAATACTTGACGAAGTTTTCATGCATTGTTATGGACGATGAAACTTATGTACTCTAGGATTTCAAGCAGCTTCCAGGGCTGGCTTTTTATTCTTCTATGGCCAGAAATGCTACAGCTGCGCATTTCAGAACGAAGAAGGCATCGAAATTTCCCAAAAGATACCTTGTGTGGCACGCATTCTGCACGTGTGGCAAAAAGATTAAATCTCTCGTCACTACAGGCACAATCAATAAGGAGATCTATCAGAAAGAGTGTCTGCAGAAGCGATTGCTACCCTTCATCAAAAGTCACAAAGAAAAACCTTTGTTCTGGCCCGATTTGGCATCATGCCACTATGCTAAAACTGTGATGGAGTGGTACCAAGCAAATCAAGTGAACATTGTACCAAACCCTCAAACCCGCCAAATTGCCCAGAGCTACGACCAATCGAGAGATATTGGGCTCTGATGAAGCGGAAGCTTTCTGGAAAGAAGCAAGGAATCAAAGACATCAAACACTTCCAGCAAATTGTGTGCGACCCATGAATCTGAAATTAACAACTACGACGGAAATATAATGCGAAATTTATGTTCTATTCATGTTTTGAGGTGTCCGGATTATTGCAGATACAGACCTTATTTGAAATGAAGAATTTGATTTGAATTGCTGAAATGTTCATGGCAATAGTATTGAAACATATCTTATATCATCGTTGGCAAATGCTAGTATATTTCATGTGATATTTCATTAGGCTGGTTCCCTTATTTTCCATAAGGGTGGTTCTGTTTGTTGAAAATTTAAAACAAAAACTAATGAAACAAAAAATTGTTGTCTATTGTTGCGGTCATTAATTGTTTGGTTTTGAAAAGCTGCGTCGTAGCATGGCATCAATATGTTTTGGTAACATATTGTTCGGTGGCGTCAAATGATTTATTCTATATGGAATAAAGATCCGGGATAATGTGAAGTGCCGAATAATAATTCGGTGCTGTGCATTCGGTGTGTGTTTGTTAAACAGTGTGCGGTGTATGATAAAGAGCGATAGAGAAAGGAAGAGAGAGAGTGAGAGAGAGAGCAATAGAGAATGGAAGAGAGGGAGAGAGAGAGAAAGGCCGAGAGAGAGAAACGGGAAGATAGAGATAGAGAGAGAAAGCTAAAGAGAGAGAGAGAGAGCAGCACACTCTGGCATTGTTGTTATTCAAAGACAAGGAAACGGCAACAAAGCCCTCAATGCCAAAGGTGGTTCCATGTTCCGTAATAGGTGAAGAGAGAGAGAGAGAGAGAGAGAGAGAGAGAAGTAATTTTCTGTTACATGCGAGAGTGGCCCTGGAGTTCTCTGCATCCCTTTTAGGTTATGTGTTGGACTCACTGACATGCGATGTTTATTTGATTTTCAATATATCAGCGGTAGCCGGCGTCGGTGGCGTAGTGGTAAGCGTGACTACTACGTAGCATCCCAGTGGCATTGGGTTCAATCCCAGTCGAAGTCGGTGGTTTTTCTGAGGCGAGAAAATCTAGTCACGTCTTCCTGCGGAAGGGAAGTAAAGCCGGCTCATATTCATGAGTTGATAGGTAGGGTCCGGGTGGTGGAGTCGTCTTCCTGGCGTCGATTATTGTCACAATGTGAGGAAATTGGCCGACGGAAAAAAAATTATAATAAAAGAAATAAAATATCAGCGGTCGTCAAATTGTTTATCCACTTATATACCATTCCAAAAACTTCCATTCCATTTGTAAGAAGTGAAGAATTATATTTGAATATGTTTGTTATTGTAATTATTTTCAAGTAATTGAAATGGTGTTCAACCTCAACATGTTTAACCATTTTTGTATTCTATTGCAATAACATGTGTGCACATGTGTGTGACCCGAACAGCATCCTTAGTGGTGGTTTAAATCGGTGCCAAAATATAAATAAGCTTAATGTGCATCTTTGCACAGAGAATAAACCTGGGAACATAGCTATTCACTGCTGACGTCAGTTGAATTAGCACACCAGATCCTGCTGCAAACCCTAACATTCGGATGATATCTCGTGGAAGTGCAGAGGATTTCTCGGCTTCCTTCAAAGCAAGTATCACGTAACCATATACCTACCCTTTTCCAGCGCCAGTATTGTCTTAATTTAGGAATTTATTTCTCATCTCTTTCAACTCATTCTTATGTTGAAATTTGTCAAAAGCAGATAATTGTCCATCAACAGAAATTTATGGCTAGAACAGAAGAGGAATGAAGAGAAATTATTGGTAGTTTTCGTTAGAGCACAGCAGGCTGGAAATTGAAAGATGCAAGTTGAAAACGAGCGGAGGTCATTCTTATCTGCTGAAAGACGCTTGCATGTGTCGGTCTCAGAGGACAGAAATTAACATGAAATTTTGATCAGTAGTTTAGATATTTTAACTCTTTCTATTCTTTAGGAAGGATGTTAGGCGGAAGTTACTAAACTGTACAAATGTTTAAAGTCACTGTTTGCGCACCATCTAGATTTTCTAGGGCAAAAGTAAAATTTTAGGCTTCGAATAGGTGAGCCACATAA
>JASCZW010010615.1:0-35806 GCA_034211315.2 Aedes japonicus | reverse complement strand
TCCCTGCTCACAACAAATCTAGGTTTTTTTTTTTTTTTCATAAGGGCGAATCAGCAATTGAGAGATTCTCTCCGGGCTCGCTCTCTTTCATTCATAAAGCAATCACCTTTACGTTTTTCATTCTTCTATGCTATGCTAGCCAGCACTGTTTCTGTTTCTATCTGTACTAAAGAATGTTTTGTAAGTTTTATAATGGCGCTGTAATGAATGAAGAGAGTGAGCCCGGAGAGAATCTCTCAATTGTAGATTCGCCCTAATGAAAAAAAACCTAGAAATTACTAAAATAATAACATATGCGTATGTTATGTATGTAAAGTTAACATAATGCGTATGTAAAGTTAAAACACTTCACACAACCGGTGATCGAACTGTTTAATTTTTTCTAAATAGTGATCGAACTGTTACCACTGACGAATATTCACGAACTGACAGCTGCTATCTGTGCAGACGGTCTTAACTAACGTTTTCACTAAATAAAATGAACTTTTTTTCGAATGGTGACAAAAAAGAGTTAAGACAGATAATTGCCTTTAATATATTTCCCGTGGAAGGTAATTATTTAAGCTTACTTGCTAAAAATTCTATGCCCTTGCGAGCGGTCTTTCGGCAGTTAAACATTCGCCATGGCGCACAAAAACATGCGTATAGGCATGTATTCGGAGTTCTTTTTTGTTTTATTCATCAATTCCTCCTCAGTTTTCGTGACAAAATTGTTGAAGTAGATCTTACGCTTCAGGTTGGCCGAGAAATTCTCCAGTGGACGCAGCTGGGGATGTTGGGCGGGTTTGCCGACTTGGGAACCACATCGATAGAACGCTTCATCTCCTCCAACGATCGCTTCGAGTAGTGGGCCGACGCCAGATCCGACCAGAACACCGTGTCTACGCCCTTATGGTATTTCTTGATGAACGACGCAACTTCCGGCAGGCATTGCGTACTATAAATTTCCCCGTTAACGGCCAGCCCGGAGTGAAATAAGAGTGGCTTTAACATCCTCTTCTCGCTGATTGTCAGCCACAGCAGCACCTTCTTGGGGAACTTGGTGTGTGAAATGAACTTCTCCTCGGAGCTCACTTCCTTCGTTGGGGAAGTAAAATACGAAGTGCCTTGTCAGTCGTTGTTATCCTGGGTGAAATAGGTGTCGTCGTCCATCACCACCGCCACGTCGCGATTCGCCGGGAAAATCGAGTTGACCATTTTATTCAGCCGCTGCCGCGGCGTCATTGCCACCAGCTTCGTGTTCATGTTCTCCAGGTACTTTTTCACTCTTTGGCCGGTTGCACCGACCTCCTAGCCAAGAGCATGCAGCGATGTAGCCACTTTTCTCTCGGTCTTGCTCTTCAGCATCCCTTGGAGCTTTTTGTCGCTCAAGGTCGTTGGCCGTACGGAACCGAGCTTTCTTTCGATGCCCTGATTGTTGTCTAATAGTGCCAGCGTCCACAAAGTGCCGTACGATGTTCGTTTACGACGCGGCGGAGTTCCGTTCTTTGAACGCGCACAGTTCTGAACGGAGTTGCTTAACTGTTTTTGCCATCACGGTTAGAGTTCGACTGACAGAGCTGTCAAATTTTGTCTGCTGACTTATGGATTACTATGATTGATGCTGCATGTGTAGTTTTGTCAGTGCGGGTGAAGGTTAACCAATGTAAAATAGGCATTTTTGTCCATTTTTAATGCAAACGTTATCTCACTAAATAATTTCCAGAGTATCAAATAAACTCTAGGGATTTTTTTTTCATTAGGGCGAATCTAAAATTGAGAGACTCTCTTTGATTACTTTCTCTTTCATTCATATTCCTTTCATCTCTACGTTTTTCATTCTACTATTTGTAGAGTATGCTAGCCAGCACTGTTGTGTTTCGATCTGTACTAAAGGATCCCTCGAATGTTTGTAACGGTGCTGTAATACATGAAAGAGAGCGAGACCGAGAGAATTTCTCAATGTTAGATTCACCCTAATGAAAAGAACCGAGTACTGTTTGCTTGTATTGAAAAAAAAACATACTTGACACACACCATAATAAAGGGACGAATTGCCAAATAATTTGAACGACAAACACCAACCAAATATTTTTCATTTACAATATTTGGTCGAACACTAGTGTCGCGTACAACACGATAGGACAGCATTCCACTCAGTGGTCGAATGCCAACACAATTGTTATACACCCTACACAGCACCAGTACACTCCATTAGTATCGCCTCAATAGGCATAGAATACCACCATGCGACCACTTTTGATCGCATAGCGGCTGGATATAAAAGCAACACGCACTACCGGTCACGTTATTCCAGTTTAAACCAAACTCTTGTGAACAACCGTCTGAATTATAGTTAAAAAGCCAACGCGACGCAGTGAAGATTTCAATTTCTCCCTCCGATCGAAGCCACACAATCAGCCTTTTTCAAGGCTAGAGTTGAAGGATTTCTCCACCGTAAAACCGAACTAGTGACCTACCCCAAATCATTCCGTCCGCCGTTGCCAGGCGTGAGAGCTACCGAAGAGGATTCCTGTGCGTGGACAACTAGATTAGTCAAAAGTTTTGAATGCGGAAATGCAAATACATTTTTTGGGGAAATCACTTTTCAGAACATTTGGTGAAATGATCTGGGAAGGCTTGCGTCCTTGAAGGTTATAACGTCTTCGTTTTATAAAAATTGCTTTCAACGAAAGATTTTTTTGAGGTGTGAGAACAGCCAGAAGTCAGAGGGAGCTAAATCTGACAAACAGGGTGGATGCTGCAACAATTTCTAAGCCCAATCCACTGATTTTTGCGATAGTTTTCGGAGCTAGTGTGAGCAGTTGTATTGTCTTGATGAAAAATTATTTGTTTCTTCTGTAAACCAGGTATTATTTAACATTCTTTTCATCCAACTGGTCCAAAAAGTCACATTAATAATCAGAGTTGGTAACCTTACCAATTTGAAGATACTCTATCAGTAAAATTCCTTTTGCATAAAAAAAAACTGACGCTTACACCTTCTCAGCCGATTTCTGGATACGAACTCGCTTTTTGCTTTGGAGTCGAAGTGTCTGGTTCACACCCAGTCTGGCCTCTAGTTTCGATTCAGGATCATGGTGGTAGACTTAAGTCTCATTAAAGTGATAAATCGACGCAGAAGATCCTTTTTATCCTTTCATAATTGCTCCAAATGTTGCTCAGAAAGTCGCATTCGAACGTATTTTTGTTGCATTAGCAAATGCAGCAATAGCAAATGCAGCACCTATTGTGCACATAGTTTTTTGAAACGCAAATCTTCAAGAAGTCAAGCACCCAATCCCAAAACTTCAGCAAATATATGCCATGTTTTTGCATATGAGGTGCCTATGACGTCTGCTATAACATCCACAGTAGATCAGTGATCTTTCAAAACCGTATCCTATTTTTCGTTATGATTTTTGGTGTTGATGCACTTTTTGGACGTCCTGGGCGTGGATTGTCTTCAAAGCTTGTACGGCCATGCTTAAATTCCAAAACCCATCGGTTACTTACTTTACCAATCAGACCAAGGCCGGTGTGTCCTCTGCTGTACACTGAAGTTGTCTTTATTCGGTATTCGGTCCATGGCTGTATCTCGCCAGCCTCGCTGTCTGTGGAGGATCCCAGGTCGCCTTCTAATTGATCGATCCACCTTGTTTGTTGCATTCCTCTTCTTCTTGTATCCGTTGGTTTGTTTTCGAGAATGATTTTAACAGGGTTGTCGTCCGACATTCTTACGACAGGCCCAGCCCAACGTGGTCGACCGATTTTAGCGATGTTTACGATGGGAGGTTCTCCCAGCGACTGATGCAATTCCGTCTTCCATCAGCACTTCACCGTAGGTTATACGCAGCACCTTTCAATCAAAAACATCAAGAGCGCGTTGGTCCTCCACTAGTAATTTCCATGTTTTGTGGCCGTAGAGAACTACCGGTCTAATGAATGTCTTGTAGATGGTCAGCTTTGTAGTTCGGTGAACTTTGTTCGATCTCAGTGTCCTTCGGAGTCCAAAGTAGGGACGATTGCCTGCCATAATGTGCCTTTGTATTTCTCTGCATGTTTCGTTATCGGCGGTCACCAATTAGCCCAGATACACGAATTTTTCTACTACCTCGATTTCATCACCGTCGATCTGAACTCGTGGTAGGAGGCTAACATTGTCTTCTCGGGCGCCTCTTCCCTTCATGTATTTTGTTTTCAACGCATTAATCACTAGCCCAATCTTAGCAGCTTCAGCCTTGAGTCTGATGCAAGTTTCCGACATCGTCTCAAAGTGACGTCGTCGGCGAAGCCAAATAGTTGGACAGAATTCCTGAATATCGTGTCACTCGTGTCTATCCCACCGCTTCGAATCACGCCCTCCAATGCAATGTTAAACAGCAAACACGACAATCCATCACCTTGCCGTAACCCTCTCCGAGATTCGAAGGGACTCGAGAGCGTCCCTGATACTCGGACGACACACATCACTCGATCCATCTTTGCTTTGATCAGTTTTTCCGGAAATCCATATTCGTGCTGAATCTCCCAAGTAGCACAAAACGATCATAATTAGTTGTAGTAACTTGATTTTGACCAAGCAAGTCATATTTATGTTATCTCAACCAAATGGCAACAAGTGTGCTACTAGGGCTGCCATAGCTGTTCTCGATCGATTGTAACAGAAGCTGATTTGAAATCGACGAAAAGATGATGCGTGTGCACGTTATATTCGCGACATTTCTGCAGCACTTGCTGGATTGTGAAGATCTGATCCGTAGTAGCGCGGTCACCCATGAATCCCGTTTGGTATTGCCCCACAATCTCCTTTGCAATTGGTGACAGGAGGTGGCATAACATTTGGGAGAGCAACTTGTAGGCAGCACTCAGTAGCGTGATTGCACGATAATTACAGCAATCCAGCTTGTCGCCCTTTTTATAGATGGGACACACTATTCCCTCCACTCAATCTTCCGGTAAACATTCCTCCTCCCAAATCTTGGTAATTACCCAGTGCAGCGCTCAGGCCAGTGCTTCGCCACCGTAGTTTAATAGCTCGCTAGGGGGTTGGTTAACTCCAGCAGTTTTGTTGTTTTTCAACCGAACAATTTCCTCCTTAACTTTCTGAAGGGCTGAGGTCAGGGTCCTGTCATCTTCTGCGCGTGTTCCTAGATTTATTACCGTGCCATTTTCGTTCGTTGTAACATTGATGCTCAGGTACCCGTCGATGAAAAATCTCACATTTTTTTGTGAGAAGGTTACCTTACAGGTCTCTGCGCATATCGGCTTGTCAGTTCCTTGCCTGTCTATACCGTTCCACATTTGCTCTCGTACGGAGTAGTTGCATTCTCGTCCGTGATGCATTCTTCTCCTCTACTAACTGCTTGCATTTGCGCGGATACTTGCGCGTGTTCCTGGGCAACTCCGGTTTCCCGTAGTAGCTCAATGTTAGGTCGTGGCGTCGAATTCGACGCGTGTTGTACACCGTCGAGAGTTTTGAGCGCATACGTACGCAACTAGGTAGTGGTCCGGGTCTATATTCGAACGTAGGTGCGAACGTAGATGATATCGGAGAAGAATTTCCTGTCGATTTGAACGATTTGATTTTCTGCTCGCTTGTCAGGTGATCTCCAAGTGGCTTTGTGGATGTCTTTACGGGGCAAGAAGGTACTTCAAACTACTAAACCACATGAGGCCGCAAAGTTCACGCATCGTTGGCCGTTATCGTTCGATATGGTGTGCAGATTTTTAGGACCTTTTACCAGTCTGAACATTGCCTCCCGTCCTAGCTGAGCTTTCAATGACCAATGACGACATTGGACGAAATTATATCATGCTGCGGGCAGATATCATGAACTTGCTGTATAGAACGCTTCCTTTTGTGTTAAGCAGTGTACGTTTATGTTGATTTAGCTGAAGGAACGACCTTTTTCCCAGCACTACAAAGCTGGCGCCTAGCTCGTTGGTGATGCCACAGCTCTAGTATAAAATAGCCGCTCGATGCCAATTTCTCGATACTCTGTCCTGTCCGGCAGAGTTCCTGCAGTGCTACAAATTCGGATTGGCGTGGTTGAAGTTTGTCGTAAATAATCATATCTCAGCCTAGGAAGCAGAGCGATTTGCAGTTCTATCCCAAGTAACATTACCAAAACCATCCAGTTTTATTAAGTCTTAAGGATGTTTTATGAACGCCACTGGAAATAAATTTGGCTTTATTATGGTACCAAGAGGTGCCAATAGGTTTTATATTTTAGTCATGTTTATGAGCACCTACACCACGTTTTTTACAACGAACTTGAAACCTTGGTTTCTAAAATTCCATTTATTCCTATCAGAAGGTTTTAATTTGACTTTAGGAACTCGTAAAATGCTGTTTTGAAATTCCGTTTTAGGACTCATTCATATTATCTTATTGTGGTCAGTTGATACCATCTTGCCTCCAGTAAATGCATTAATCGGCAAATTGGCATTGAGGGAAGTCACCAAATGACCAGATAGTTTTATAATAGCTACTGCGAAGATAAATTGGCTTTTTGAAAGAAAAAATGTGATTTGTTTTAATCACCATATTGAAATGTAAGAAATCATTGAAATGTGGAAAAATAAATAAACCAAATATTAAATGAAATGCAAATGAACTATATATCGGAGACCAATTTTGGCAATCTTTAAGATAATCATATTGAATTCCATCAATTTTCAGGGAATTCATGATTAGTTTATCGAATATATATGTTTCAATTTTGTTTCTGTTGTTGTAAACGCACATAATTTCTGATGCGTATTAATTTTCAGCTCTTATCGTGCCAATATTCACCATACAATTGAATGCGCATATGATTTAAAGCATGATACGCTGTATAAAACGCAATTTGTTTTGGATATTTTGCTATCAAACAAAATTTCCCGCAACACTAGAACTTTTTTCTTAGATATTATTTACTGTTGAATGAATCAGAAGAGCAGAGAATCGAACAGAGCAGAAAAACAGAAAACAACCACTATGTCGCCGTGAAGTTTGACAGCTGTGGCCATTTGGCCCTTTGCTGGTATATGGCAGCCAATAGGTTTTTAGCAGGTTCTCAAGTGGTCATAACATCTTTCACTAGAAGATTTTTAAAATCTTTATGGTCTTACAAAGGTTTTAATAATTTAACTATAAATTAGAAGAAAAATTAGTAATCTCCATTTAATTCCAACTACCATTGCTTATCTTCGACAGATACGCGTATTTCGTCTACAATGTGCAGACTTCCTCAGTGTCTCGTACTAATAACTCGACGTAAGTCGACGTAAAGTCGAGTTATTAGTACGAGACACTGAAGAAGTCTGCACATTGTAGACGAAATACGCGTATCTGTCGAAGATAAGCAATGGTAGTTGGAATTAAATGGAGATTACTAATTTTTCTTCTAATTTATAGTTACAAGTATTCCACTAAACAGCTCAAACCCTCTAGGATTTTTAATAATTTGTTTTCACAACCATCTATAGAGTGGGCCACTTTGTACACATTTCTGCTTACAACATGCATAGAGGAGGTGTTTGTGAATACAACAGTTTTGGATGTAGTTTTATCAACAAAGCCGGGGGAGGGGGTACTATACGGCTGGAATAAAACTAAAATTGTTATTTGGGATGTTCCAAGTTTCCAATCGTAGTCCTTGTTTCGTCGCCTAGGTCTTTGCCAATTTTTCCGGTCCGTATTATCTTCTGTACTATTTGGTACATTGCATTTTTCAAGAGCGGATTGTTGGGCCTTCACAAACCCGCTGTCTCACCGGGATACCATCGTGCACAGCACTGTTTAGAGTCCCACGCTGGCACGAAGGCTTTCAGATAGACTTAACTTTTTGGAGAATGCAGCTCTCTTTTCCTGTCAGCATATGACCAAGGTCCCACCCGGGGTTGACTACCCGATCTTTCAAAAGGTTACTCATACCCCAGTCGACACCACGGGGAGGTATGGATAGGATTTACTGGACAAGAGGCTAAGGATCGCAGTAGGATCTATTTTATACTTGCAGGTGCGTGAAGTACCTATGGTTCGCATTGTCCAGTCATTTACCAACCAAACCCATCGGTTAACGGTTCGAAATAAAGGAAAAGTCATCTTTTATACCTCTGCTATCTTTGCATGGATCTCAATAGCCGATAAACCTTCCAAAACAAAGAATTTCATCACTGAACGATATTTGGATTTTTACATTGTAGAAAAATACACCTACACGTCAAATTCAAATGGCTTTTAAGGGCTTATGCTGAATCATTTTTGATGACAGTCATTACCTCAACATTTAGAATTGATATAACTCAGAGTCGGTACTAGATATTGAAAATTTAATCACATCAGTTTGTATGTTTACTTGCTGTGAGAAATCTGATAGAGTTCATTCACAAACAATCGAGAGCGAGATAAAAGATAAGATATGGAGCAGCGATTCACCTTAAACCAAAAATGAATAAGCATTCAAACGAAAGATGAAATATTAAAATGGCGTAGAAATATTGGTTTTTGCTATTGCTCCATAGATGTCGCTTTCAAAACTTTTTCACTAACGAGTGCAACCGTATTCCATTGCGAATTCTTTATCAGACAGTCCAGGATTTGCTTTGATGTTCTCAACACTTTACAGTTTGGCTGACGATCGTAAGTTCCACTACGACATTTCGGTTGAGCCACTTGAGCTACGGTTGTTCCAATTTCGGACCCGCCTGAGCATATCACACAAGGTAGTGTTTGACGATGTCCAATATGTTTGCGACTGTAGCATCTGACCGCCGGATTTTCTATGAGAGTGAGAAACATTACATTTATCGTCTCATCTTCCATCTAGAATAACTTCTTATTCGATGCTCGAAAAGTGGTTAAGCTTTTACCACCGGAAGAGCACTGGTTCATTTAAAGATAGAAAAATTGATATTTTTATTATTGATTTATTGAAACTAATGTAACTTATCAAACACGAACGAATACTAACTGGTGGAAGTTACTGAAACACCTTTAAGGCTCCTCGAAGATATATTATCAAAGTATTTGTAGACCAATTTTCAATGTTTTAGCTACCCCAAAAGGGTCAATTATTACCTCCAAAAAACGTAGCTAAAAATAAACGATTCTATATAAGTGATAAACAGACCTTCGCTGAGAAAGGAATCCATGTAGTGCCAATAGTGCATGAAAATATATATTGTATAACAAACAATTACCGACAACACGCCTGCAAAACGAAACTTCAATCTAAGAACGGTTCAACTGCAAACCGAGCTTCATTCACAGTTCCAGCCAAGGATGTACCGCATGAAATGAAATTAAAAATTCAATTTCAACACACCGGATCCAGTCAGACACTTCTCCGCCTCTCTTTTTTTTTTTATTTGCTTAAATAATAAATTTTATTTCATTTTATTTCGCATTTTGCACTTCCTGGCAGGATGGCTGATTTGCGCATTCTTGCCTGCCTCTGTCTCTCGCCTTGCTGCAGCTTTTCATTTTCAGCCCAGCCAGATGCAAAGCAGCATCCCACACCGTCCTACGTGTGTACGAAGAGAGTTTGAAGGTCGTCAAGCGTGTGATGCATTCAACCGTAACCGAGCGATGCGAAATGAAATGAATGACGGAAACTTCATTTAATTTTTTGTATCTCTCCACTGGGTTTGTTTTGTGAAAAGGTACAACTTCTTCATTTACTTCTATGCTGCTGGAACACCACAACTTGAATTGAATAAAACTCCCCACATCCCCTTCAAGGTGCTTCCGAGCACCGGAGCGAGGGTTGGGGGAAAACTTTCCAAGTCAACTTCCGTGAGCAATGAATAGTTCGTTTATGGAAACCCAACATTCTCGGATTCGGAAATAGAAAACTTTTCCAACTAATTTCTGTGTCAGCTCCTGCTTTTCTTATGAATGATTCTTCTACGCATGGACGCATTTTATTGGTTTAATTGGTCAGCCGGAATCGGTGTAGAAGTTCCATCTGATAATAAGATGCTCGAGTTGTCTAAATCCAAAATAACACTACCTTAATATTGTGCTGAATATGGCAGTCCAACGGTATTCGAACTTTCATTCAAACCTATTTATTTATTCCCCATAAACCAGTTTGCATATTATTTTCAGCACTTTCCAATCCAATGCGACAATTTATGGCTCAACCGAAGCAATAAGTGTGTGTACGGGTAGGAATTGCACAAAATTGAAAAGCAATTTTCGGGCCACCGCGCGTTATCCCCTTTTCCGGGTTTCCCGAAGAGGACGTGTGTCCATTTGTGTTTCGCCGTTTTGGGCCAGGGGCTGAGCTTTTCTACACTTTTTCGCTTTTGGTTTGGCCTGGGACTGGACTGGTGGCGGCTGATGCACAAATAAATGGGCTGTTGAGCTCTCAACCCGCAGAGAGTAAATAAATAAATATGTCAACTTGAGTTTTTGGCGAATTTCGCGTTTTGGCTTGTGTGCTTATTTTTTTTTTTTCATCCGGTTTGGTTAGGGGTTTCACGCTTTTTTAAGCAATTTTCATTTTTTTAATCGTCGGATTTCCATTCCTGGTGGGATGGCTCCTAATAGATAGTGGTCATTAAATTTCTGCTCAACCACTTTTCCTGTCAATGAACGTGCCCCAGTCGGTATTGACAATGAATAAACTTTCAATAACCGAAATGCGTTTATCCTCTCCCTTGGGTCTATTTGAGCGGCTCGTAAATTAGTGCACTCTTGATAAAAGTGGACAATTTGTGATCGCTCATTCTCGTAAAGTACCCCCTGGAACGCAGGCAGATGAATGCGACTGGGCTCGACGACTGCCACGATGGAGTATGCTGGGTGTTTTATTCGATCGCTTCCAGTCTGCCAGGCCACCAAAATAGCTGCAGTTGACGTTGAAGATTATGTGCCAGGGCAACCGGTAACAAACGCGATATTTCACACGCTGTCATTGGCAGCAGTTTGGCTGAACTTTCGAGCGCACGCAAAATTACAGTGGAAGGCTCATTTTCTCCAACGGAGGGGGCATCAAGGGGAAATTGGTTTATCAAATCCATGTTGTTTGTCTGAACGACACGTCACTGATGGCACGGTATGCTTGTCTGATCCAGGGATGCCATATTCACAGACATGTTTGTAAATTTGCAGACTTTTCCAACGATGCAGACATTCAGCAGACATTTTATCTATGCTGCAGACTTTTACAGACATTTGAAATATGTTTTAAATTTCAAATGAAAGGTATTTCTGAAGTTCGAATTTAAAACTTACAAGGATCTGAACAGTACTGTAGATTCATAAGAAGCTTTGTTGATTTTTTTTTCAAATATCGAAGGTATCATTTAAAGTAGAAATCCATGAAGAAACGAAAGCGGTGAGCCACTTGGAGACACAATGGGCCTGCAGATAAGTATCGTATAGGCCTTTTCCGAGGGTAACATGGAGTCCCTAATATTGTTCCTTTGCAATTAAGTCACAACGAAAATCAAGGTTCACATCAATACAAATTATACTTGACAAACTTACCGTTAAAAGGGGTTGCTGAGTATTTGCTCTAAAGCCCAGTCGGATGCCACTAGGGGGACAGAACAACAGTAAAAGTTCTGAGCTATTGAAATTAATCTTAAAACTCTGAATTTTCCAAAGTACTACTAAATGCATCATTTCAGTATATTTGTGCTAAAGATTTAGAAATATATTCCTGAATTAGCCCTAGATTCCTAAAAGTATAGAAAGAAAAGACCCTTAATATAGGGTACATCCTGGAAAGTTGAGAAGACGACTTCCCAGAGCTTCGGGAAAATAATTCCCGAGGAAGAGACTTCTTCAAAACAAAAAACTTCTTCGATGGACAGGTAGACTTCTCAGAAGTATTGGGAGCAAGTAGCCAAGCAAGAAGAACCTTCAACAATTCAGGCCCGAACATTACTGAAGTTCAAGATCATACTTACCAAATTTCAGGGCTGAACTGCCCCAAGAACCAGGAGAGGACTTATCAGAGCTTCAGGACGAGGTGGAGGGAAGAGGATTTCTCTGAAGTTAGGAACTTTTCAGAGTTTTTGAAGTTCTTCCCAGAAAATCAAGATTGAACATTTAAGAAGTTCAGAAAAAAACGTCCCCAAATTTTAGACGAGAACTAACCAGGAAGGTCACTACTTTTAATTTCTCAAAATATCAGGAAAAACATTCCTCAGAAAGTGCTAGGCAGATTCTGCATAGCTCAGAAGAGAACATTTCAAAATTTCAAAATAAAGATTTCTCAAAATTCTTTAGAGAGAACATAATTAATCTTTCCAGGAGCATTGAGGGTTATTCTCTCTAAATTTGAGCACGAATTTTCCAATAGTTTCGGAACAAACTTCCTCAGAATTATGGAGAAAACTTCCCAAAAGTACAGATGTCCAGGAAGTAACTTCAAGAATAAATGTAAGGGACTTTTCCTACAAATTTCGTAGACGGCTTTCCCAAAGTTTCAATAAAAAATAGCAGCTCAGGATGGGACCAATCAGAAATTTTTGAAATGAATAAGCTCTAGAAAAAACTCCCCCGAATTTCAGAAAGAAACTTACCAGAGAGGGCACTACCTGTAGGATCAAGAACTTTTTTTTCCAAAAATTCAGTAAAGAACTCCTCAGAAGTACAAAAGAGAACTTCTCAGAAGTTCCGAAGAGACCAAAAGTTTAGTTGTAACTACTCAGAAGTGCTAGAGAGGGGGAGTTTGCTCATTTACACTTCCGGTCCGCTTCCTAGCATCTTGCTAAGAAGTACCTGGTGGTCAGTCCCCCACCGATTACCTGTCGATCTGCCAAATTTTGGTAGACCGACTGCTTAGAATTATCTCAAATTGTAATATTCCGCCAACTATATCAGAAAATATTGTGAGTAGTTGAACGGATTGGAGATAAGGAAAGCATTGGGTATAGGACCAAGTCTCCCCCGGTTGGTACCAAATTAATGAGCGTAGGAATCAATAGACTCACTATCAGTTGCTAATGCTATGAGGGGTCACCAACCGGAGGGGCGGCTCAACTTGTCTTATCTCTATTTGTAGGATATCCACAGAAAAGAGGGCATGCCTCTATGACCACGAAGCTGGAGGAATCCTCATTCATCCGGAGACAGCATGGTTATCACGAGCATACAAAACCAGGACGAGAACGATAAGGACTTGAACAAGAAGGAAAGTTAACAGAAAAGAAAAGAAACAACGAAGATTGGAAAGAATGTTACAGTTTCACTTATTATATACATAAAACCATACTAAATACGCACCAGTATAAAATAAAAACTGTATTTTGATTCTGGAAGTGTGATTGTATCTCATATATCCATTTGATATATGGGTATATACATGCGGGGTTTATTGCATATGATAGCGACCTCAGAATGTACGTGTAGAAACAGGCATTCTCGAAATGGGTCGTTGGAACTGCAATAGAGCCATCACCTTTTATCTCCAGGGCTTAAAGTGTTTGTACCTATAATTTCAAAAATAGGTGCGGACAAATTTCTTCCATAAAAGCATTACCGGTCAGTGGGAGGTGAATTGCACACACACACACACACACACACACACACACACACACACACACACACACACACACACACACACACACACACACACACACACACACACACACACACACACACACACACAACTACTCAGAAGTGCTAGAGAGCATCCCTAAAGTTTCGAATCGAACATTCCAGCATTTCAGAATGAGAACTTCTCGAAATTCGGAAAATCCCAGATGTTCAGGTAGATATTTTTGATAAAATCATGAAGAAACTACCCAGAAGTGGATAGTTTTTTCCTGATAAGGAGATTTCTAGTGATTCAAGCAGGAACTGATCAGTTCAGAAAAGAACTTCTCATAAGTTCAGGAAGAAACTTTTTACAACTTTAAGAAGATTTTCCAAGAAATTTTGGACAAAGTTTTGCGGAAATTTTCCTCGTAGATCAGGATTTATCAGAAGTTTAGAAAGTAATCATCTTCAGGAAAAAACTTTCCAAGTGTTTCTGGAGGGTAAGGTTGGGTTCTTAAATTTAAGAATTTTAAAATTAGAAGTTCATGAGGAATTTTGTCTGATGTTCAGGAGGAAACATAGAATCCAAGTCCATACAATTCAAGAAAAATATGCAGAAACGTTAACATAATCACACATATAGCAAAATGGCATGACTCGCTCTCATATTACGTTTTCTCGTTGAAAGAAGTCTAATTTTGTAAAAAAAAAATTACAGACTTTTATAGACATCCCAGACATTTTTAATTTTTATCACAGATGTTTGAAAAAAATATCTGGCATCCCTGGTCTGATCTGACAATGCTGGTTTTGATTCAGTTGTGATCTTGCTTAGCAAAAGACAGTATGAAGTTTGAACCCCTCCCACGCTTACGTCTCACAGTGCTTTGTCCCTTGGACAAAAATGTAAAAATCGACCCTAAATCGATATTAACATATGCTTAAACTACGCTGTATGCGCATTAGTATCTTTGTGAGGTCACTGCACTATGGTCCAGATCACGAATTTACGAGGAAACATGCTCCCAGAGCCTAAACTTCAAACTTTAAACAGCAAAGTCTACAACATGGTTTGTATCACTAAGGCTCATTTTTTGGTGTTGGTTAAAATTAGGGTGGTCCCCATTTTCAAGGAAATACACAAAACTAACTTTTTTATTTTCAGAAATAGACGTTTACTTTCTTTGGCAAAGTTGTAGCGCAGAAAATTTCATGAAATTTTCATAGATAACTTTTTTTTTCGCTCAAAAATTGACCGATATAGAGCAATTTTCCCTCATCAACTTAGGGTGTACCATAACTAAATGTTTTTTTTTGCCCTTACTTTTTTATTTCAACTCCCACCGTAAAATTGTATTTGGACGAATTTTAGAACTTTTAAAGACGCGTGCTTAAGGCGAAATTGGAGAGATTTTTCATGTTTCTCTTTCTCGAATTTTTAAAAAACAATGGAACACTTTTTCTGAAAACTGTTTCCACTTTAAGTTAGTCAACTAAATTTGCAATCCTGTGGTCTGAAAAAAAATTAGATATCTGTTCTCATATTTCCTAAAACCATTCTTGTAGCTCAAAGTTGTTGCGAAAAATATCGAGTTTGACAACTTTGCTCATCAATAATTCAATTATTTAGTATGAATGTGATATTTTTTATTCAATACGTCTATTGTCTATCAAATAAGAAGTATTTTGTTAGAAGACAACATACTTGTAAATTGCATAGTAAAGCTAGAAACCATTTTTTAGCACAACCCATAATGTTTGAAATTACCTCGATTAGTCATATACGCTACCCGTGAGTATGTATATGTGCTCTGAGTCGTACCGACGCGGAAGAACAGTGAGATGTAGAACATCCGCACAAAGCGTAGAAGTGAGAAAATATCCCGTTCGTTAGAACGGGTGCCTGAATGAAAATACAAAATAAACCATCAGCAGTGAGATCATGATCAAGCTTTCAATGACTTGTTCGATTTGCTGCTATTGAGAATACTGTCGTGAGATATATTATCTCTAATTGCAGTGGAAAATGTTACATAAGCATCATCAGTAATTGCATACGAATGCAATGACTTGAATTATAACACTGAATAATGCAATATATTTTGAATCAATGCATTGAACGATAGAAATAATTCATATATAAAAATATGCCTATACTTTTTAAAATTGCAATATTTTGATGAGTCAAAAGTAAAATAGCCTTAGCATTTATTGTTTCAGAAGCAACTCAGAAAGTTAAGACACTCAAATGTTTTTCAGAAAGCAAAAAGAGAGAGATGTTTTAGTGGTGGAAAAGAAACGAAGTTTTGGAAACAAATCCTAACAAAGCATGATGGAAGCTCGTCGGCAGAACACGAAACCATATGTGGAGTTGGTAGTTGTGGAAAGTCAGTCTTCAGACCGAATCTCTGTTCACGATGAATACCAACCGACCAATCTCTCCGGATTATTCCTTCATCTCCTCATCTCAATTCAGACAACTTATTCTAAAATGTTTACGATAATTGGGTGGGGACGCTAGTCTTTTTGGATGAGCGCACAATTGAGGGTACTCCTAGAAATGATAGCATGCAAATGCAAATATTTAGAAACAACTTTTTAGCATTTCATGAGTCACTTGAAGTGTTCTGAATATCTTTCCGGTGGTCCTTACAATTTGATATTGTGTATGGAAAATCCACAATTTGTTTTTGCAAAAAAAAAATTCTAATGGTATCAATAGTGACGGTAAAATTGTAATCAGTAAAAACACTGTGGTGAAAATAATAATGACATACTTAGCAACAGTTATATTGTCATCATAATATTCAATAAAGCAAAATTATCTTGGCAATCATAGCCATACCAATATTCATAATCTTAACCATTATAAACAAAAATAATAAATCAAAACATATCACTAACAATTCAATCATAATACAATAATTATCAATCAATCATAATACAATCATAGAAAAACATTTTGATACTTATAAATAAACTTACAATTACCATATAACCATAATGACATAATTTTTATTGCAATAATTTAATCATAATAAGCACCCATCATTATCAAAAAAAAAAAAAAAAAAATGAACGTGAAGAAAAAATTAAAAAAATTTGATAATCATGATGATCATAAACTTGTTTATCGCAACAAATTTAATCATGGAAATTAAAGGAAAACCAATCAAAATTTGTTTATGGCTGGTTATATTATAATTTTCAAATATTCATAAAAATATCAATGATCACTATAGTTTTAATCATCACATTTATCATAATTTAAGTAATCATAAGAATCTTGATACATAATACTCAATACTGTTATAATTATCGTAAGAATGATAATATCGAACTAAACTACTCTAAAAATGAAAGTTTTCATAATAATCATCATAATTATCTTAATTATTATGATGCAGATCTTTTTTTGTTGGAGCGTAGAACTGAGTTGAACTTTTGTGGTGTAAAATATAGGTCCTAATAACATTATCATTATCATTAAAATCATCATGAAGTAAATAACATTTAGATCAAAATCAATAAATGACCTTTAAAAAATCGTAATGATAAATGAAATAATAATTAGAATAATACCAATAATTATTATGATAATACTAATCATAACATGAATTAAAATAATTTTCATTATTTTCATGAAAGTTTTGAAAAACATAATCAAATTTATCATTTTTTTTTTAATATTCATTGCGATGGTAAAAATGTTGACGAATATGGAGTTGCGTTATCACTTTTCCAGGAAAATCAAGTATTTCAGGAATTTTAACTCATGAACTGATGAAACATTGTCAAAATAAAATTCTGACATATTTTGTAACAAGATACAAAATCCAGAACTCTTTGAAAACTTGTCAATTATATTTGACTCTACTACCGTGTTGACTTACTATTTGTTATACTTCGACAGGTACGCTTATTTTGTCTTCAATGTGCAGATCTAAATAATTTCCCTAGATAAGCATTCGTCCAAAAACTTATATGAATTGAAGTTTGTCATTTGACAGTAAGATTTCAATAATGCATTTCAAAAACAGGGATATTACTTTTCCGTTATTTGAACTACCGCAATCGACAACAAATTTGTGAGATTTAATAAATCTTAAACATATATACTTCTAAGAGTACGTGTTTAAATTTTAATTTCTATAATCTCGGGAGAAACTATATGAACTAGAATTTAAATCTCTATGATAATAATTGTGGAAGTACATTTAGAGCACTAACGCGACAACAGGCTATATGCTAATAGTGTAAAGCAGTTCACGCTCTTGACTTTACCAAGAAAGAAAAAGGAGTGTGATTGTCAATTATCAGACTGTATTGTAGTCGATCACCTGAGATGTTGTTTTTCCTAAAACTTTAATGTACCGGTTTGAGATATTTCGAGATACTTATCACAACAATCATATAGATCAAAACAATAATATAAATTATAATAATCAAACAATTAACAATCATAAAAACATGAATTGTGAAACAAAAAAAAAACGGAAAAAGTGATAATATCTATTAAATATTCATCACTAAAATCTTAATTATCATAATAATTTTTAAAATATCATTTATAGCAATAACGATCACAACATTATTATTCAAAACATGTATTGATTATTCAAATCATAATGGTCATAATAATAATTATCTTATGCAACATAATTGTTATTATTTTAGAAATGATCTTATGTATAATAACCGTTCTAACCAATATAATCAAAATCAAAACCATACACTTTCATGGTAGTTATTACTAAACTAGTTTTTTCAGCATAATATTCATTATCAAAATCCTACAAATAAAAGTGATTGAAATAATACGCATATAAAAAAAATCATAAGAATGACATGCATCATTAATATCAAAATCATAATAAGCAGAAACCCAATAATCATAAGAGTAAAAATAATTATCATTATGAAATTAATAATCATTATCATATATATTATAATCTTCAGTATTATAGCTGGTTTTTCAATAAAAATTATGATTAGAACATACATTAATTGTTATGTTATATATTCTCCGTGCGAGGAGTAACGATTATGATGTAGAAGGAGATGTTCGCTCATCACCATGAGGCACCAAGAGTGAACAACAATGTTTTGGCTAGAATGAAAGATATGAAGAAAGTTTTGATAGTTCCGCTAGTGTGCGACAGGCTTGGAAATATAATCAGATGTTTTTAGAAAACTGAGCGAATAAGGCATGTGTACAGTGGTACTCGAACTAACGACATTTTGCCTAACATCCCACTGCAGGGTAGGTTGAAGCACGGACTAAGTCCGCCACTTCAACAGGCAAAATGTCAGTTGGAAGACGCTCATTACCACTGTGGCTTGTATAGTTATTCTAGCGATCTATTGTGTGCACTCTGTTTACTGATGCGCACATGGGAGAGGAACTCTCTCCTTTTTTGGGTTTGTTTGGGTTTCAGTCGGTGCGAATCAGTCGGTGCGGTTAAATTTTATGAAAATAAACGGAATTTCAGTAACAATCATAGCAATCATGTAGTCATTATCATAATAACCATAACAAAATTAACAAAATTTACATCAAAATCATAAAACCATCATTATAATGATCGTATAGATGAATAAAATAATAATTATAGTAATATGGCCAAAAATAGTTAAAGTAATTATTACTTTTATAATTTTAATAATAATAACAATTTCAAAATATGTATAAGAAAATTAAAAAATAACAATTATAATGCCAATCATAATAGTAATTAAAATAATATTCATCACTATCATAGTAATAAAACTCATCATTGTTATAAACATATTCATTATCATTGTTATGATATCAACCAAAATAATCCATAAAATAAAACGTATAAAATAATCAACAAATGATAATCAACATTATCAAGACAATCATAGTCATAATAATTATCACATTACTGAAACATTATTGTTCATCATAAATCGAATCAATATGTTATTGTTATCTGTTATTTCATAATCATAATTATTTGAAATATGACAATTGTGTTCAAATTATCATAAAAATCATCACATGAATAATATTTATTACAATAATTTTAATTATCTGATTACTTTGAATATCCAAAACACATTATTAAAAATATATATTCTAATATAGTCGAAATAATTTTAATAAACAATAAAATCTTATTTAGAAAAAAAAAATAATAATTACGATCATTATCGTTATGATAATCGTAATTTTTGATCATACTAATCAAATTCATCGGTACCATAAAAGTAAAATTGAAATAATGATTGATTATGATAACAATCATCCCAATAATTATCATGAAAATATTTCTTATTGTACAAAAAACAACTTTCATTTATCATAAGAGAAATCACGATAGAAATTTTCACAGTACTCATTATCGTTATTACTATCTCAATAATCATAGAAATCATTATAATCCTCACATAAAACTTCATAACAAAATAATAATAAAAAAAAATAATCAAAATAATAATTTGAATAATTAAAACTATAACAGAAACAGTAGTATAGCAACCAAATCATTGATAGAAAATAAATATAATAAAAATAATAATTATAATAATATAAATAATAATAATAATAATAATAATAATACGATATATATAATAATAATCGTAAGAGTGATAGTAATTTATAATATATTCTGAATATTATATTAAAATGCTAAAGTAATCATCATAATGAAAATTATAATTATTATATATTTTATTCATATGATGATTGTTATCATATATATGTTATAATATATAATAATAATATTTATGTTGTTACAAATATATATATCATAATATTAATAATAAAATGGATAGAAGACCTACGTATTACCAATGCTTCTAATTTTTATTATCAGAATTGTTTTATAATAATGTTTTATTTTTTATTATTTCAATTAGCGTTAATATTTTAATTTGAATGATAATTAAAATGTTGTTAATAATAGGCTGATAAGAATAATAATTTTCATCAATATTGCATGTCGCACGATTTCAATACTTCTAGTTTTTGCTATTTTGCATCATTTACGGAAATGACCAATACCACGATGCAACTTAAATTTAGGTGTGGCTCGAATGGGTGTGAAGTCAGAGCAACGGAAATCCATTAACTTTCACCTTAAGTATACAAACTTTGCCGCAAGCTACAACCAATCAATAGTTATTGAAGTTTTTTCTAAAAAAAATACGCCCTTTTCATATGTTGATTTCTATGATTGGGTCAAACACAAAAAAAAGACGTCATTTGAAAGGTCTATTTATATTGTTTAACATATAAGAAAATTAGAGATATGTTGTTTCTGTATCTTGAGAAAATTACATTTGAATCTGGGATGATTTTAGAAGAAAAACTTCAACAACTATTGATTGGTTTAAGCTAGTAGCAAAGTTATTATATCAAAATACACGCCCTTAAAAGTTCTATAACTCGTTTGAAAAAAAATTAACGATGGAAATTGAAATAAAAAAGTAAGGACAGAAAAACATTTTTTATGGTACACCCTAAGTTGAAGAGGGAAAAGTTGCACTAAATCGGTCAATTTTTAATCTTAAAAAAAATGGTGGTGAAACTTGAAATAAAAACGAAGGCCTATTTGTTTTTTTTTGATTAAAATTAGGGTGGTCCCCATTTACACGGGAATACAAAAACAAACTTTTTTATTTGCAGAAATAGACATTTACACTCTTGGGCAAAGTTATAGCGCAAAAAGTTTCATGGAATTTGCACATAGAATTTTTTTTTGTAGCTTGATCGTGTAAATTGACCAATTTAGAGCAATTTTCCTTCATCAACTTAGGGTGTTCCATAAAAAATGTTTTTTTTTGCCCTATCTTTTTTTCAATTCCCACCGTTAAATTGCATTGTGAGGAATTTTAGAAAATCGAGCGAACAAAAAAATTATCAATGAAAATTCCATGAAATTTTCTGCTCTACAACTTTGCCAAAGAAAGTAAACGTCTATTTCAGGAAATAAAAAAGTTAGTTTTTGTATTTCCGTGAAAATGGGGACCATCCAAATTTTAACCAACATAAAAAAATAAGCCTTAGTAATACAAACCATGTTGTAGAACATCACTTTGCTTTTAAGTTTCAAGTTTAGGCAATGGGAGCATGTTTCCTCGTAAATTCGTGATCTGGACCATAGTGCACTGGGACGATCAAAACAACTCGTGTTTGTAAACAATTCCATCGCTGAAGGTGGGTGATTTATTACTGTTCAGTGAAAAGCATCTTTTCATTGCCTAAGTTTTCAGAACGATACCTTTCACTGTGAAAATCGATATGGAAAGCATAAAATCAAGTAAGTAAAATCCAATTCAATGTGTTTCAGTTGGACATATTTCGATCATTGTGATAAGTAAAGCTTCCAAGTCATGCGCATGAAGTTATATAGGAAGAAATAATCTACAACTTCAAACAGCATTGAAAAAGAGTACATCAAAACACATCTCTAAAAATTGCACCAGATCTCACTTATAGTATTCTTAAGAGAATGGAAGTGCTTCCAGCTGCTTTTATTTGCTCTATTAATAGCTGTTAACGATTTTCTAGGCGATTCTCTTGCGCTCAATAACATGGATATATATAAACAGTGGCTTTCGATCGTTACGTCATGTCTCGAAGTTTCTGTCTGGTTTATATACCCCGGATGATTTCTCCGAGGAACTCGAGAATGAGTTGAAGCAGTTTCGCAACTTCTTTTGTTTGGGAATTGATCAAAATGGGCAAAGTGCTTTGATCATCCAAGAAATTCGAGAAGCAAACGCTGACTGGTTGTCTTGCCGGTAAATCTTCCTCGCAATCCGAATACAACACGAAGGAATTGCTGATCTTCACCAACATCGCCAAGGAAGACCTCTAAACCGTTTCAGAAATGTTCAAATAAAACCAAGAAACGGCGTGTTAAAGACCTCATCAATAATAATGAACCCGAGGAGCTAGCATTTGCGGCCAATATATCAAGTAGCTCAAGCGCAAAACAGCAAAAGGTTATGAGAGCGGCACAAGCACTGGCGTTGTATTTTGACTTGGATTTATCCGAGAGAAAGTACAATCTGCTTCGAAGTACTTCAGACGAGGTATATGCAAATCTGCTTCCTAGCCTTTACGCGTTGAAAAAGGAAAAGGAAAAAATCATTCCCAAGCAGGATTCCGCATCTGAAACGTCCGCTGAAGTTGATTTCAGTAGGTCTTAATTGTACCTCGCTAAGCATTATGCAGCAACTTTCGTTAGAGAGCTCAAGGACGGTAAAACTTGTATGCAAATGGGGTTTTGATGGAAACTCAGGACATAGCACCTACAAACAAAAAATTTCGGAGGCTGAGAGCTCAGATGAGAGCCTACTTGTCGTGGCTCTAGTTCCATTAAAAATTATCGACATTGAAAACAACACTATGCTCTGGTCGAATCCGTGGCCATGTTCAACATCCTTCTGTAGACCAATCAAGTTTGTATTCACTAAGGAAGATTCCCACACAATTTTGAACATCCAAGCAGAAATTGAGGATAAAATCAAAGAGCTGCATGCTTTTACTACAGAATTTTTTCTGACGATGATTAACGGAAAGGATTGCAACGTATACTCCGGAAATAAAGCTTCTGCTAAGTGTTTCGTTTGTGGAGCCCTGCCAAAAGAAATGAATACATCGAAAGTTGAAGAAAAAGTCCCCAATAAGGAAAACTATAAATTTGGCGTTTAACCACTCCATTGCTGGATCAAAAGCTTTGATTGTTTCATCCACATCGTTTATAGGTAAACAAAACATTTTTTAATATGAAAAAATATATAACTGGCTGGACTTCAAGACATGGCAAGTGAAAGCAACTGAGCATAAACAAATATTCGAATGTAAGAAAAAAGATATACAGGACAAGTTCAAAACTAAGATGGGTCTAATCGTCGACATGCCGAAGCCTAGATACGGTTCGAGTAACGATGGCAACACTGCACGGAATTTTTTCGCGAACCCAAATACCAGTTCAGAAATTACAGTGAATTGACTCCGGAACTCAATGGAAACTTTGCAACGATTCTTCGTATTTTGTCATCAGGAAGGAAAGCTGACTGGTATAAGTACAAGCAACTTGTATTCCGTACAAAAGAGCGTTATCTAAAACTGTATAGCTGGTATTATATGCCTGTAACTGTTCAAAAGTTATTGCTGCACAGTTCAGACATTATGGAAGCCTGTGAACTGCCCGTTGGCCAATTATCCGAGGAAGCGTTGGAAGCCACACACAAGATTATTAGAGGAAAGCATACGAGAAAATCTTTAAGATTGAATACCAACACAGACCTGATGAATTATATGCTGCTCTCTTCTGATCCATCAGTATCTGGAAAGCGGAAACCAGTTTCGAATAACCACCATTCAGATAATGATGATATTTCTTCATACTTTGTTGATGAAGTAGACGATAACGATTCCTTTGCTCTGTTCAGTGATGATAAGTAGATAAAAAATAATCCCTCAAATCATTTCTAAGGATATCCTGATTCTATGGTATAAAATATAAGAGCTGGCGTTTACGTCACTTATGAGATGGTCCAACGGAAAATTGGTCAATTGTTGTAATAGAAACTGTTATCATACCTCATATTTTTCCTAAAGAGATCCTGATTCTTTGAGGCATATCGTGAAATCTGGCGTTTACGGAATTTATGCAATTATCAGTTCAACATAGGTCAATTTCGCAAATAGTAGTTTTTATCATAAGTGACAATTTTCCCGAATGGATGTCGATTTTACGAAGAATAATTCATATATGTTTTGATATTTGGCGTTTACGCGACTTATGCAATCATCAGTTTAACATAGGTCAATAATGCAAATAGTAGAAAAACCAGTTCACAACCATTTTCCCAAAGACACCATTGAGTTAAAACGTGTAGAACGCAAGTTATGATTTTTGTCCCGCAGCTCCACACGTTCGAAGCACTGTGCGTCTCTGCAAATCTCAGTGACAGAAGGAGCGGGAAAAAATAATCATTTCGCAAATTAAATTCGCGCATGTTGCGTGCAAGATACTGTCAGGTTATTCCTTATGTCATGTCGGTGTAGCACCAAGATTGTGTGCGAGCTGTCAAATTTATTTCATTTCATGCTTCGTCCGGTTTCCGTTGGCATAATCGAATAAAAAGGGATCGGGCGGGATGATGCAGAGGGACCAACATCAGCGTAGCGCGCGTCAAGCTAACTTGCTGGAAAATGTTCCCATTTCGGGAATAGTTGCACAATGTAGATTTGCTGTTGAGAGCAGCGATGAAAAAAAAAAACGAAGGCAGAGTTTCGCTGACTAACCCGTCCCAGGGGGCTGATTCCGAATAGCTAGTACTTTTGTCGCAACTGCTGAGAAGGAGCATTGCCCGGTGGTGAGTGGTCTTATCAACGATGGAAAGGCTGCTGTTGACGACCTTTCCCCCCGACAGCGGACAGCGAAAGGAACCGACCAACCGACCATTCATCCAACCATCCGGATGTGTCAGGTCAGACGAACTGACAGTGATGGATTAAAAAATGGCTTTCATTAGTTCGGTTTGTACGTGCACTAGTCGTTGTGTTGGTTTTTCGCTTTTTTGCTCACCATAAGTGCATTGCTGTTTTGTGCTTGGTTAGCATGGTCATGCACTTTGTGCTAATAAATGATGCTTAGCGACTTGAAGGAATCCCATGATTTCGAGAAGTAAATTTTTAATTTTTCTGTTCTCATTTTTCTAAAATCCTATGTACTTAAGGAAATAAACAAAACGTTGACAAAAATTGATATTCTATAGAACATGAGCGTGGCAGCGTGAGCCTAATTGACCCCTGAGGTTGCTGCTTTGTCATTGGAAGATCAGCTGTTATTACACATAGAATCAACAGATGATGCTTGGGACTAACATACTTCCACGATGTGTAATAATTGGGGATCCTAAACTAAGGCAATACCGTAGCTGACCTCACCCGAATGTAGAACAAATAAGCAAATGGTCAGGAAGGCTTGACGTGATACTCACTTTATTGGAAGCCTCTGAGTCATCTGCACTTGCTGCAATCAGAGATGGCATTTCGCACTAATGTTGCGCCGGTGCGTGAGATTTGTACCTTCACAGAGGATACAACCATAACTCACCTCAGATAAAGCAAAGTGCTCTTTTATTCGGTGAAAAATAGACAGAGTGGAAGTGTGCGCCTGTGATGGGATTACCTGGAGTGAGTGAACCACACTCTCTTTTAAACGATCGCGCTCACGTGCTCTCATCTGTTTTCGCCCATGCGCACTCGCCTGCGATCACTGCCGCGTACGCTGCGGTGAGGACGCTCCAGTGCTTTTTCTGTGATTCGCTGGTGCGATTGAAAGTTAAAACATCGTCCGAGTTGCAGAAAATGTTCGAAAAAAGGAAGCGGGAAGAAACTTTATTCTTTCTTCCTTAGTTATGTAGCGTCAAAGCGAATTTGCAATCACTGATGTATATTAGCAGAAGAGCCCACGCCAGTGAGCTCACTGAGGCGCACGCGTCAGGGAATTTATCTGCATTCGCTTCTGTGAATTCGAGAGCTCTTCTTCTCACTCTAGAGCGATCGAGTGTAGTGTGAATAAAAACCATTTTTCTCCACTCACATGCGCTACCCGCATGCAAACACGGGGGTGAATATAAACAAGAGAGAAGAGCTCTCGTTGAGGTAGGAAGAGGGTGTGGAAAATGTTCAATCTCTCTTTACCACACTGAGGATATGAACATCACAAGCTGCGATAGGGGGTTTTAATTAAAAAAAAAACATGTTTTTTTTTCATCTGTATCGATGATGGGTGTTCCTCCTAGCACAAAAATAATTTTTATGAATCTCTACTATTTTTTCTCGATTTTTAACAAGAAAAATCTAATCATTTTTATTTTCACAAAGTGACATTTACTTTCAGTTACAGGGGGATCCCGGCACTTAATTATAAGTCACAGGGGCTCCCATTATGACATATATGTCAATTTTTGTATGCTAGAAATCAATGGTTGATTCGTTGGTTTAGGTAGTCTGTTTTTTGTAGCGTAGCACCATGAAACATAGGATGATGTTGTCTTGCAATGTTGTGCAAAATGTTTTCAAAATGTTTTGAAATTGTTTTTTTTTTTCAATAGTTACGCTCGTCAAAATTAAATAATAAATTAACTGCCAGTATATTATCATATTTGCTATCGAGCAATGTTATAATCCACATACCCCTATAATACCCTATTACGCTGTATTAACTCTTTTACGTCACTGGAGATTTTTTCTTCGATTGTAATAACATTAATTTTGTATAATAAATCGTTATTAAATATTCCACAAAATTTCAGTAAAAATAAATAATAATTACTCTAATCAAGTACCGAATTGTTGTAATTACTACTAACACAAAGTATCGAAAATTATCCTCGACCTTTCAGCACTCGTGCCAACTGTTTTAACACGACTACTCGCTCATTGTACTTTATACAACAAATTCCTTTCCGGATTAACTCGTGATACGGATCACAAATAATGTGATTGGCTTCTAAGAATTCAGTATTCGGTAGGTCAAGGCTTTTTATTGACTAACAGTTTAGGATTTTCTTACTACGCGGCGGTAGTGGGCTTATTATTTTCTGGATTGTGCTATACCTTGGTACCAGATAGAATGTTTCTGTATTCAACACCGTTGTTCAGTGGGACCTTTTAAATAATGACTAGTAGATTACAATTTCCACTACGTGGCGTTCAGTGGTTCAAAAACTTTTAAATTGTGACTAGCAGTTCAGCACTTTATCGTTACGTGGCGTTAGTACCGTGAACAAAAATTGTCGATTTTTCATGGGTTTATCTCAACCCGCACTGACAAAACTTCCCATGTATCATCAATCATAGTAACCCATGAGTCAGCAAACAAAATTTGACAGCTCTATCAGTCGAACTCTAACCGTGAAGGCAAAACAGTGAACTCCGTTCAGAAGTGTGCTCGTTCAAAGAACGGAACCCCGCCGCGTCCACTTGTTTCGGAGCTGCAGGCAATCACGCAGCGGCAGCAGCTGAATAAAATGATCAACTCGATTTTCCCGGTGAATCGCAACGCGGCAGTGGTAATGAACGACGAGACCTATCTCACCCTAGATGGCAACGACTGGCAGAGCACTTCGTATTTTCTTCCTTCACGAAGGAAGTGAGCTCCGAGGTGAAATTCATTGCACACACCAAGTTCCCAAGAAGGTGCTGCTGTGGCTAACAATCAGCGAGAAAGGGATGTCAAAGCCGCTCTTCTTTCACTCCGGACTGGCCGTTAATGGGGAAATTTATAGTACAAAATGCCTGCTGGAAGCTGCGTCGTTCATCAAGATATACCATAAAGGCGAAGAGGCGGTGTTCTGGCCGGATCTGGCGTCGGACGACTATTTGGTGGATGGAGCGGCTGAATACCGATGTGCTACCCAAGTCGGTGAACCCGCCGAACGACCCTCAGCTGCGTCCCGTCGAGAATGTCTGGGCCAACCTGAAGCATAAGATCTACTCCAACTGTTTTGTCGCTGAAACTAAGGAGGAATTGATAAATAAAACGAAGAAAAAACTCGCAAACATGCCTACACGCATATTTTTGTCCACCATGACGAATGTTCCGGTTAACTGCCGGAAGGACGCTCGCAAAGGCGTAGAATTGTTTTGCAAGAAAGCTTAAATAATTACCTTCCATGGGAAATAGCCCGTATGGGGAACGTTCAAAAGGTGTACGCAGTCTTCAGTGATGGTGGCAGCCACTTGCGTTGAGCATTTGGTACTTTAAATCTCCTCATTTACAATGAGTCCCAAAGAAAAGAACAAAGGCTTCGATATCCTTTTCTATCTGAAGCTCTTCCACAGGAAAACCTTCTTGAGAAATTTGGTATGGGATACATAAAAGTTGTTTATATTGGGACACACAAAGCAATTTGCCAAAAATGCGTCTTTCAACCAAGTGTCTTGACATTTTCGAAGCATCATACATATTTTTGCAACGATTTGTCGTGTTTACTTTAAGTAAACTTTAGCACAAAAGTCAAAACTTTTCTCTTAAGCCCAATGAATAAACATTTACCTACGTTTTCTACAACTTCTTATTTGTTTTGACTTCCTTAGGTTGTCTGCGTAGTTGCTGCTTCAAAATAGCTCAACATATTTTCAATTGGTCCCAAATCTCTAGCGTTTGAAGAATGAAGGTCCTTGGGTACGAAGTTGACCTTATTTTCATTATACCATTCCAGCCCCTCACAAAACAAAAGTTATGAATATCAACAACCACGTAAAATTTCCCAACGTTTAATCTCCAGCCAAAGCAAGCGTTAACAACGTTATTGTTTCCAATCTTTCACTAAAGCCTGTCCACGTAAAACTTCGGACACTTTTATTTCAGTGAGGATTTTGAATTATTTCACGGATCGCTGAAATCATTCACTTATCTGACAGCTGAGCACAGGTTGCTCTCCCAAATGTTATGCCGCCTCCTGTCACCAATTGCAAAGGAGTTCGTGGGGAAATACCAATTGGGATTCATGGGTGCCCGCGCTACTACGGACCAGATTTTCACAATTTGGGAAGTGCTGCACTGCCCTGGGATGCATAGTTGACGTAAGCGCCAAGACGACCAAAATTCACTTTTTTGTTTTTTTGCATTCTTTACCCTATAATACATTGCCTCCAAGTCAAAATAAAAAAAGTTTCTTCGAAAATTGCGAGATAAATTGAAAAGAACGGTTTGGCGTAAGCACCATTTGGTCGTATGAATGATCGTCTCTCCACATGTCACATCACGGGAGCTGAAAGCAAAGCTGAATGCACCAGGGAAAGCAGATTAGAGATTACGTACATACTGCCATCTATCGACCTCTGAAAAACACCTGGCCGGTTCCTTACGATCAGTGATACTGTCCCTCAGCTACTGCCTTCATATAGGCATCTGGAGTTGAAAATGGGATAGAACTGATGGATTTTTCCTCGGCGAGAAAGTGAAAAGGGATGAGCCTGAATTTGATATATAATCAAACCACAGGTAGTAAAATTGCATAAGGAACTAGCAAGTGGGTGTTGAAATTGACGTCATCATTTATTCGTACCACGTTCCGCCCGGCAATCACTCGTCCGTGATCCTTCCAAAAAACACAACTCGCATTGAACTGCGTTCGTTGTTGATACTCCCTGATCAGTATCATCAGCTTTAGCAGAGTGCCCTGTCTGCTTTTCGTGAATACGATGGGCTTGACAACGTTCGCGCTCTTCATGCCCCAATTGTTTAAATTTTATGTTCAGGTCTCTCAACACCTTACAGTAGAAACTGTAATTGCAACATTCTTGCTTTTATTTTTTTCAACTGACGCTCTTTGAAAGAATCGTACATTTTCTGGACTGATAAGTCCGATGGTACATATCGTCAAAATCAAATGGGAGCTTTGCTGGCTGAAACTTTTCGTTGGTATTCGTAAAGCCAATCGGCGAGAGCCTAATGTACGACATATTATGCAGAACAGAGCAGCCTGGTTTTTACGCCAACCTATGAGAATAAACGTTCAGTAATATGCCTGTTTATTCGTATAAGTTGGCGTATGCGTTTTAAAGATGATTTAAAAATGAAACTATTCTTATTACCTTACTGGCCCACTTTTATTAATAAAACTTCATCAAATGGACAGAACATTTGTCCATAATTGCTGGTATATACTGCATTTCAGCTTAAACCCGGAAAAACACGTTTTCTCAACAATCATACCGATGGTGGTTACGTCAACTATGCATCCCAGGGCAGTGCAGAAATGTCGCGAATACAACGTGCCCACACATCATCTTTTCATCGATTTCAAATCAGCTTATGATACAATCGATCGAGACCAGCTATGAAAGATTTTGCACGAATATGGATTTCCGGAAAAAATAACGCGGTTGTTCAAAGCAACGATGGATCGAGTGATGTGTGTCGTACAAGTATCAGGGACACTCTCGAGCTCCTTAGAATCTCGGAGAGGGTTACGGCAAGGTGATGGATTGTCTTGTTTGTTGTTTAACATTGCACTGGAGGGTGTGATTCGAAGAGCTGGGATAGACACGAGTGGCACGATCTTCAGGATATCTGTATTTGGCTTCGCCGACGACGTTGATATCGAAGCACGTAACGTTAAGACGATGGCGGAAACGTACATCAGACTTAAGGCTGAAGCTGGTAGAATTGAGCTTGTAATTAATGCGTTGAAAACAAAATACATGAAGGGAAGAGGGAAGCTCACGAGAAGACAATGTTAGCCTCCTAGTTCAGATCGACGGTGATGAAATCGAGGTAGTAGACGAATTCGTGTACCTGGACAGATTGGTGACTGCCGATAACGACACCAGCAGAGAAATAAAAAGGCGCATTCTGGTTGGCAATCGTGCGTACTTTGGACTCCAAAGGACGCTAAGATCGAACAAAGTTCGCTGAACCACAAAGTTGACCATCTACAAGACATTAATTAGACCGGTAGTTCTCTACGGCCACGAAACATGGACATTGCTAGTGGAGGACCAACGCGCCCTTGGAGTCTTTGAACGGAAGGTGCTGCGTACCATCTACGGTGGAGTGCAGATGGAAGACGGAATGTGGAGGAGGCGAATGAACCACGAATTGCACCAGTTGCTGGGAGAACCTCCCATCGTACACATCGCAAAAATCGGTCGACCACGATGGGCTGGGCACGTCATAAGAATGTCGGACTACAGCCTTGTGAAAATGGTTCTCGAAAACGAACCGACAGGTACAAGAAGAAGAGGCACGCAACGAGCAAGGTGGATCGATCAAGTAGAAGGCGACCTGCAGACCCTCCGCAGACAGCGAGGCTGGCGAGTAACAGCCATGGACCGAATAGAATGGAAACTACTGCTGGGAACAGCAGACACCACGCAGGCCTTAGTCTGATTGGTAAGGTAAGTATCTGACTGTTGAAAATACCCATTTTATTATGTTGTACGACATATTTACATTCTTGTTACATTGAGAAAAAAAGAAAAATGGCGTCGAATCAAGTGGAAGTGCACAAACGAATTTTGTTCATTATGGATCGGAAGGTTGGAAGTTGAACAAATCGAAAAGTGTGCTCCCGACAAATCGACAAGAAGGTGGTAGCCATTATTGAAAAAATACCAATCTTTCTGTGCGAAATGTGACTCGCAAAGTTGAGAAGTCAAAATTATACGTATAAAAAAAAAATCAGAGGCAAGGACTGATTACGTACATAGTGAAAAAGGTGCCCAGCCGTGACTACAAACAAAATTTCACTACACGAAGTCGTTGTAAGGAGCTTTTCACCCAGTTTTCTTGTATCATAATGAACAACGACACATACGTACTTGAAAACATTAAACAGCTTCCGAGTCTAGATTTTCATACCGCAAAGCAAAAAAACAGCGTTGCCGAGCATTTCCGGTCAAAGAAGGTGTCCATATGTAGTTGTGGTCGAATTTCTAAAAGTTTCAACTTTACTGGCAGAATGTCTGCAAAAGCGGTTTGCTACCAGTTATCAGTAGCCACGACTCTCCAGCTCTATTTTTGTGTACTTAGCTCTTATCATTAAGCGAAATCCGTCCTGTATATAAGGTACAAGAGGTCAAATACGTGCCAAAAACAGCCAGTCCACCAAATTGTTCCGAAATTCGCCCAATAGTGAATTATTGGGCTCTAGTTAAGCGGAAACTCTTCGAAACTAAGAATAGAGCAAATAGTAGCGATGATTCAAAAATAAACTGGAAAACAGTCACGGCTGGCTTATCTGAGGATTCCGAGAATTTTACGGAAGGAAAGATTTAAATTTTAATTAACCGCTTTTAATGTAGATATAACTCGTTAACTGTTTCTAATGTAGATATATAATTATTGAGAAGTTAACAATAGGTTTTGTTAAATTGTGTATATATTTTTTTTGCTGCTATTATTTTGTTGTCAGAAATTCAACGTGTACAGGCTTTATAATAGACACGATTCCAGCGATACCTAGCTTAAATTTACATGAAATATTGGGAATATTTGCTTCAGTTGGTTGTCTGGGACACTCAACATGTCTCTTGCAGTGTCGAACTGATGAACTGAAATCTGCTGAAGGTCTAGGTTCCATCTAAGTTTTACTGCCAGATTCTGCGGGTAACTACAGTTTGGCGCCTTCGGGACCATTGAACGTACGTAATTCATTCCGAATTTTGAACTTTTATGAAATATTCTTGGTCAAGCTTACTTTTTTTTGCAATGAAGAACCGGGCTTTTCAGTGCTGAATACAAATTCAGTTTGGTCGACTCAAACGGTACGAAAAGAGTCCAATGGTTTGGAGATGCTTCTCGGCACAAGGTACGGGACCACTTCATCGTATAGTTAAGTGAAATAATGATAAATGGCCATCCTACTCTCCTGATTTGAATCCTATCGAACATGTATGGGAGATAATGAATCGCAGGGTCAGGTGTGGTGTTGTGATGCATGTACTACCACCCATCCCGAGTGACACATCTTCATGATTTAATGTTGAATAAGCAGCTATACAACCAAATCTAGTCATATAAAAGTATATTTGACCGTTATAAAACTTGTGTGTTGCTTGGGATTGTAGCACGGAAACTAAGTCCGACAGCAAAGTGCTCTCCTCTCTGTTAGACTTGATCAAGCTTTAAGAACTACTAATTATCCTAATCATGCCATTGTATGAAGGGCCAAAAAAGGGTTGGGTGGATTGATAGGCACTTATACGTATCCCTAAAGATATAAGGAAGCTTTTTCCAATAACAAGATTGAACAATTGGTCAAAAGAGCAAGCTATCTAACATGAGTATGCCCGAATGCGCGGGAAGAAAATCCCGCCATCTAAACTGTTAACAATGAGGAGTTGGCATTCCCACTCTCCCCATCCAGAGTGCTTAAATCGGGTGCCCTAATGGTCCCACAGGGTTGGAGGTGGTGTTACCTATCAAAACACAAACGAATTGTTTTCGGCACTTACGAAAGCTTGGAATGAAATTCCGCAAGACCCTATCAACAATTTAAGTGACTCCATGCCTCGACGCTGTGCGGCCGTTTTAAAAAGTCATGACTACGCCCCGAAATATTGACTATTCTGAATTCTGATGATAGTTTTTTTTCATTGGTTGAAACGTCTCATCGTCCATCACTATCACCACATCTCACTTTGCTGGGAAAATCTCCTTGACCTTTGTCTTCAGCCCCTGCTTCTGGGTGGTGCTCTGTTACTCCTAGTTAGCTACCTTAGACCTCGACTTAGATCATCATGATTTGCACAGAGGGTTATTCCGAGAGTCTAAGTTACGTTTGTCATTTAGTGAAGTGAAGAAAGTCACCTGCAGTGACGTGAATCTTCTGAGTAAATCAAATGGAGACTCACATCACTGCAGGTGACTTTTCTTACTTCACCAAGTGATAACCCAAGCAACACAAATCCGCCATATAAAGTTGAGTTATTAGTACGAGACACTGAAGAAGTCTGCACATTGTAGACGAAATACGCGAATCTATCAAGAAGCAAAGGTAGTTGGAATTGAATGGAAAATACTATTTTATCTTCTCTTTTCTAGTTCGCGATTATTGGTTACAGTAACTTGATTGTGTCTTAATTGAGTTACATGGAAGTAATTTTTACTGATTTACAACAAGTGTGCTGCTAGGGAAATGTTACTTCGACTCTCGGAAAAAATCTCTTTTTAAGGATTTCATCAACACGAGGTCCCAAGGTGGTAGATTTATGAGTAGTTATAAAAGACCATCAAACAGGCGTTTGCTTCCGCCATGCTTCTGTTAAACAACTGCTTTTGCTATCAAAGTATAACGGTTAACAAAAGGGATACCTTGATTGGTAATACCTACCAAGATTCATCACCAGATGGCAGATATATTGTATAAGGCTTTGAATACTGTCTAAGTTTTATTGCAGAAGATGAACAGAATATCTAAATTAAAACCCGATTCAATGTAAATTTTGACACATTCAAATGATCATAACACAAGAATTAAACAACATACACGATTGATCAAAACGTTAAACAAAAGGGTATTTATTCAACTTTCAAGCAATATAACATTGTACCGTTGTAATCGATGCCATCATGATCTGCACAGTCGCTGGTGACACTGTACCGGCGAACTTATTCCACTTTAAACGCATTTGTTGTGCATTTGTCACTTCTTTACCGCATCCTCGAAGTTTTCGCTTGACAATTGCCCAATATTTTTCGATCAGTCTGAACTCAGGGCAATTCGCAGGATTAATCTCTGTGGCGACGAAACTAACATTTTTTGCAGCATAGCATTCTAGTACCTCCTAAGAGTAGTGGCAGCTGGCTAGATCCAGTCAAAACATAACGTTGGTCTTGTGTTTCCAAATGAAGGGTAAAATTTGCTTTTTCAGACAATTATTAATGTAAACCTTCGACGTCATTGTGTGAGATGTGATGAAAACCTTGGTTTTAGGGCCACAACTGCAGATTCCTTACCAAACCATTAGTTTCTAAGCAAACTTATCAGCAAAAACAAATTTATACCAGGATGGGACACCCCCACATTTTTCTTCCAGGGATTTGTTTATAATCCATTTTGACACATGTTTCGTCATCCATTAAAATACAGCCATCAACCTCACCCACCCTAGCGCCACTTTTATGATAGATTCGCTGTGCTCTATGCATATTCAGACTATCCCTGTATCGTTTGACTACAAGACACACCGTTGATTTTGGGAATTTTAACTCTTTTGCTATTTTTGAGGTAGACCACGAAGGATTCTCTAGGTGTCTGTGCACAATTAATATTCTTTTTTGAAGTTCCATGATCCGTAATTTTGAGATGCGTCGATCAATCGAAAATAAATGTTCTTCAATTTCTTCGTCAATGAAACATCAACAAATTCCTATCAAACGTGGCTTGTTCCAACCACCAGGGACGTGGTAGTGTGTTAAACCGTGCGTCCAGATTAACTTTGAATCGAGCTTTATTCGACAGCCGATTTCAGAATATTTCGATGAAGATAGGCAAGAGACAACACTACAGGGTAAAATATTTAAGACAAGGGCGAGTTATTCGTTAATCGTATAGCTTCTAACGTTTTTAATGTTTTTGTTTTCAAAAATGTAACTGATGTGACTATTTCGTAAAATACAATTGCATCTCTGAGAAAGATTCAAGTCGCCAAAGTAATTTGGATCGCTATTTTTTAACTGTTATGCCAGAACAAACAATTAAGAGTACTGAAACAACCGTTAACAGATTGATTTCAAATTGATTGATTGATACGGAATGATAAAATTGTAAGTCGTAAGCTGCAGTTATTTTTTTCTACTGCGAGAAATATGTAATTCCCAAACACGGCAT